>JAOSBP010000001.1:21859775-21878173 GCA_027563825.1 Erythroxylum mucronatum | reverse complement strand
ACAGGAACAGCTGTGGCACTTTCTGGGGTGTTTTTGTACTCAAGAGTAAAGAGGATAAAGTCAAAGGATGCATGAACTCTGATGTAACACAAAAACATTATTTTCAGAAATTTTCATTATCAAAAACAGCAGAAATAATCACATTCCTTCCAATGCAAAAGTTGAGTTGTATAACTCTTGATGATGAAGAGATTATTCTTTTTTACTATTTTGTTTATATTAATAGAATTTAGCAATTTAAATACTGACTAGTCTTACTAATAATCTGTATATAGTAATCAAATTTACTAATTTTTGATTAAAATAATATTTAAACGTTTATTAATATCTTCAAGTATTTAATAAATTATTAGTATCATATGTAAATCAATTAAATGTTGTTAATGTGATGGCATAAGTTAACTCTTAAATTCAAAACAAGTTAATATTTTAAGATAATTATATTAAATTGTTATTTAAAATCAGATTTAATTATTCTCATGTGATCATCTCATAAGCTTTCTATTATTATATTGACACGATTACATAACTCAACTTTTAAATTCAATATAAGATAATAATTTAAGATTTAATTAATTCTAAGTTAAATTTAAGAGAAGAGTCGAATATTATATTAGTAATATTTGACGAGTAACATACTATCGTCTCATGTGTTTTTTATTGTTATTGTTATTGACGTGATGGCATAATTTTTATTGTCTATCAAGAAATCTATCCAGCTCGAGTAGGGATTAGTATAGGTGTGAATGGTTTAAAGGTGTCTTCCCATAGTTAGAACCCTCCTAGGACACCTCGTGAGCAACCAAAAAAATAAATTTCGATATATAAGTTAACAGTTTAAAATAATTATAAAAAATAATTATCTTAAATTAGATTTAATCAATTCAAATTAAATTTAAGAGCCGGGTAGATTATTATATTGGTAATATTTGATTAGTTAGGTATAATCTTCTCAAGTATTTTTTATTGTTATTTTTAATAAAATTTTAAAAGATAATTCTTTAAAATTATAAATTATAAATTTTTTGAAAATTTTACTCCATTTTAAAGATGATTTATTAGTGAAAAGCTTGGGTTAATGGCTTCCTAATATCTTTCTTCTTACTCTCTTTGACCGATCCTCCATACCCCACATATCCCTATAAACAAAGTTGGTGATAGTATCAGGTGATCTCTTCCCGTACTTCAACTCTCTATTCTATTTTTAAGCTCTTCTGTCCGATGGATGTGCTTGAGAATATGGGAGGATCTACCCACTTTTCAGTTTAATATACAACCTACGATACTAGGTTACATACCTGAGATGTTTGAAAGTTAACTGACAACTTTCCATTCTCCTGAAAGTTGGGATATGACAAGTCTAACAACCATGCACAACACAGGCAACAAAAGACGACACAAAAGCTCCTACTTACATAAGCCTATTGTCTTCAAGATCTGTCTCTGCCATGGTTATAACTTCCATGGATAATCATCTCTAGAAAATCCATCTCCTTCTTAACCTCCTGAGGACCCTTCATCAGGCTAACCAGTTCCAGACTGCTCTCCTCATGATCAACCACAGAACCGTAAGCTATTTCATCAATGGATTGCACAAAGCCATAGTTGTCTCCGCTAAACAAGTTTGCTACTGAGGGAACTGAGCTCTCCTTTTGGTTCTGCCAAATGGGTTTCATTGCTTCTTCCTCTTTGGATGAAGATGAAATCACAGTCTCGATGTAGCTCTGTAAGGTGGTGCTTTTGGGGTTCTGGTCCTTGCCTTTGCGCTTTGAGTATTGCCTTCTCTTGGTTGCATTCCAGTGATTTTTTATGGTGTTCTCAGTTCTTCCAGGCAATCTCTTAGCTATTTCAGACCATTTGTTCCCTATTTCTTTGTGGGCTTTGATCAAAATCTCATCTTCTTCCTCACTCCATGCATCTTTCTGCAAATTTTGTGATGATATGATCAGAAAGTATACATATGCATTTCACTGAAGCAAGCTTCTAAAGAGTAAATGCGTTCAGGAGAGCACCGAAACCCTGAAGTTTGCATGGATCTTATTGCCTGCTTAGCCACGATTATAAATCATTTTTTAATTGAGAACATTTCCTTAATTATATTTTATAAAAACAAACATAGAAATTGAAATATTGAAATGATATTGAGTTTTTGTGAACGAAGGATTCAAAGGAAAAGCATCAATTAAATATATATAATTACTTTTTAATTTTAATAACTCTAACTATTAATAGTGATTCTAAATACTAAATATTAGAATAATTCTCATATGAAAATATGCTACATATGGTGAAGCAAAATTAAAAGAACTTCTGCTACAGAATATTAAATTCTCTATATGTATGACAATGTAGCACTATATAGAATCAAATTAAATTTAATTACCAAAAATAAAATAGAATATATTGCAGTATACATGGATTAACCAACAATATTTACAATTAAATAGATAATAATTCAGATATAATATATATATATATATAATTAAAATGTTTAGTGAGTAATAATATGTTATCGGTTATATTTAAAAGTTGTAAATTTAAATTTTATTATTGATTCAAATTATGATATATATTGTTATTGTATTTATTAGCATTTAGTAAAATGTCATGTCATATTTGAATAATTAATACAAAATATTTATTTAATTTATTAAATATAAAAATATATATACATTTCCAAAAGAAATACAAATAAATAGTGAAGAAATTTTATTTCTTAATTTTTCTTTAAATGAACAAATTTTGTTTATTAAAAAAATTAAATAAAACATAAAAAGATGTGTGCATAAATTTCTCTAGTCCCTCCTAATTTTGATATAAACATAAAACTTGTAAATGAAGAAATTAGGGATGTGTTGGTGTTAGATGCTCAAATCATGTGATAAACACAGTTAATGTGATCTATCATCTTCTAGCAAAGATCGAGAAAAGCAAAAGGGAAAGTAATGGAGGAAGAAGGATGAGAAACCCTTATATCTGGTCTCAAATGGTTGTGCCATCTCTCTCTACACTGCTTCCCTACTCTACCATCCAGCATCCTAGCAATTTGAGACCATTTCTTCACTCCATGGTGTTCCACCAACTGCACCAACAGTCTAAGAACAGATAGAGAAATAAAGGTTAACAATCAAGGTTTTAAATTTCAGGCTGAGAGTTAATATTGCGGTTTGCTCTTCACCTGTCTTCTTCAGGAGTCCATTGCCCTTTGATTAGATTGATCTTCTTATAAGCTCTTGAATCTTTTTTCACCTGCAAATTCTTGTCTTTCTTGGCACCAACTGGCTTGTGATGCCAATTCTCTGCGGTTAGACATGAGGAATCATCTGCTGGTATCTTAGCACTAATGGACACGAAATCCTCAAACTTAAGAGGCTGAGAAGTCTTCGTTTCGTGAAAGAATCTATCCTCACAGTTCTGTGGAGAATTGAAGAAGGGTTTGCTCTGGAAGTCCTGCAAGAACTTGTCTACAACATCTGGAGAAAAACCAATGGAAAGATAGACACTGAGGTCACCAGAGAACTCGATAGCACGAGCTTGAGGAGAATTAGTGCATGTTTCTGAAATCCCAGAAAAGGGATTCTTTGAGGAGTCTTCAACGGTAGTAAAATGATCAGGATGGCGAGGATTGGAAGATGATGACGACGATGATGATGAGCCATAATCAATATTGGCAAGGAGACCAAGTTGGTGAAAGCTGTGGAATGGTTTTGAAGATGGAGCTTCAAAGGAGAGACCATTTGTGAGCTCTTGTTTCAATGGATATTCTAAGAGAAGCCTTGAAAGGTCAGGGAATTCATCCCTGAAATTGAGATCAAGCTCCATGTAGACAAAGGAGTTAAAAAATTGATACAAGAGAGGAAGAGAACAACAAAGAAAGGTAAGGTCTAATATTTCGATAATGGGAGTTTAAACACCACGAGCGTTGTTAATTAGTAAAATGGTAATTGACAATTGGCAAAATTTCAGCCCTTGATGAGATTACTCATCAACGGCTCCTATTTCTTGTTCTTAATGACTCTTGAGCTTCCATTCTCAGTAGTTCTAATGGCAAAAGAGGAAAAAGAGGGAACATTTTAATCACTATGAGGTCCTTGTGTTACAAATACAATTTCCTTCCTAGTGGATGGACACGTGGCACTTATGTGTGGCCCTTTCCTTGGCTTTTTAATACTATCCTTTTCGGTGGTTGGAAACTTTTTACTTGATTAATTTTGAGCCCTCTGATGTGCTATAAGACAATCATATGAAATGGGTATCAAGATCAAGAAGAATATGTAGTGACTGGTCATGATGGGGCCACTTGAGTTTGGCGAGTGCTTTCATGGACTTGAAAGCACTTCATACTTTCATAGTGCATGTAATTTCATATATATATGAAAATAGGTATAAGTTTTGAATTTTATTATTAATTTTTTTATAATAGAAGCCAAAAATTTCTTTAATCCAAATTCAATTAGGTCTAAATACCTAAATTTGAGTTTAAAATCAAATTCAAACTAATTTACCGTCTGTAATATTAACATTTACATTCAAAACAATTCACCTTTTTATGTATCACATTTAGCTTGAATATTTTATGTGGCATGTATAATAGTGAATTTTTATTTTATTTGGAATATTAAAAAAGTAGAATAAATTTCTTTAAAATAATATAAAAATAAATAGTAGAATTTGATATATATAAGGCTAATATGTCCAAATATTTAATAAAAGTAGTAATAAATTTGATAAAAATTTCAACAACTTATTGTAAGTTTCATTAATAGGCGAGGTCTAAAGAAGTCTAGTAATATGCAGTCTTATTCTTAACTGAACGAAAAGTTGTTTTCAATAAGCAAATTTGATAAAATTTTCAATAAAAATAAAGGAAGTCATTTATTTTCTTTATGAACTTTAATTTGAACATAAAGTAACTAATTAAATTAAAAATGAAGAAAATTCTGAATTCAAATAATGTTTCAAAAACAAACGAGAAATAAAGTTAATTGAGATCATATGAACTTTTAATTTGTCATCTAACTTTTTAGTTCGATTTTCAATTTTTCATTTTAATTTAATTTAATAACTTTATTATTAAAAACCGATAAATTTATTAATTAATCAGTTAATTTTTATTAATTAATAAACACTTATAAGTTAAAATAAATCATTTAATCTTCATTTATCAATCTCTTTTTTAATACCGGTTGAACCTATTAAACTTACCGATTTAACTTCCGGTCTAATTTTTAGAACATTGACTTAATCTCTAACCAAATTTTTACAATTGACAACACTTGCTTATTGTAATTAGTAAATCACTATAAAATAGTCATTGTTAATATATCATTTATATATGCCAACTATTGTAATTAACACCAATACCTTATTAGAATTAACAACTATTAGTAATGTTTATTAATTGCAACTAATAGAATACGTTACAAATTTTTAAGAGCTTTTACTACATTGGTAATTAAATTATAAAGACTCTTCCATCCATTTTTCATTCGTATGTTACACTAGATATCCTCATTAATAGCTAATTTTAAAACGATAATAGTCTTTTTACAAATTTTAAATTTTAAATTTTAAAATTGTGATTTTGATTTTAATTTTAATATAAATATTAGATTTTAGAGGAATTTTTTGTACCCCTTGTATGTTTATAATGAAGAAAATTGAAAAACTAAAACCATCTTAATGTAACTCTTAGGGGGCGTTTGGTTTGAGCACAGGGTTGGGTATAAATATGAGTATAATAGTATAAGGGAATGGGAATGGGTATGAAAAATTAAAAAATGATGTTTAGTTTGTAATTTAGATTTCTATATTAATACCAATAATATTGTTTGGTTTGTTGCATTAATGGTGAACAAAACTAATGCTAAATCATGCATTATTGAAATCAAGGACAAGGATACGGGTGATTTGGAGCTTGACGCATCAATTAAAGCAAAAAGTAAAATTAGGTCATGAGTCCGGAATCTCATGTTCTGATTATGGTGATTCTATCATATTCTATTAAATCTCATCTACACATTTACGTGAACTCTACATAAACATGTAGATAAAATTTAATAAATCAAAGTTGAAACACCATAATTAAAACAGAAGATTTCAATCAAATAAAAGAATAATTTATTATCAAGAATAGATCAGGAATAATAATTTTAATTAACCAAACACCTTGGTTAAAAAGGTTGATGCAGATATTAAACTATCATAAAATTGATTACATATTGAACAAAATTAAATAATTTAAAATAAGATTTAAAGAATATTGTACCTAACTTAATGTTTAATTAAAAAGAGAATATGTTAAATAAACATTATTTATTTATTTTAATTTACAAAAATCAGTTAATTTACTATAATTAACATAAATTGATAAAATTTTAAAAAAGTTATTAAAATAAATCAAATCTAATGTTTTAATCATTGTTTTGCACTCTTCCTTTGTTTTATTTATTTTTTGGCCATATTTTTTAATACTATATGACTAATTATGTGTAGCTATCACTGGACTTCTAAATATTCAAATAATAGTTAAGTAGAAAATAATCTAAAATAGAATTTGAATTGTCACGCAATTTAAGTTGTTAATACTAAATGTTCCAAATTCGACATAAAAACATACAAACTACTCGTAAAAAGTAGTATACACATATGCTTAGTACGTACGCTTGTACACTTAAAATCATCCATGTGATGCATAACAATAACCTTCTCCTTCTTCCACTTTCACCAAAAGAAGGAAACAAAATGAATGAAAGAGGACGTGCGAGTTCTAGTCATGGGGCCGCCTACAAAAATAACCTGTCAATCCCTTCTAAATTTGGTCTTACTCCACCTACAACGTAACAAAAACCCCAAAAAACGTACCAGTTTTAACATTCAGCTTTGATACATTCCGTTAACCAGAACTTCGTCTGCCGGAATCATGCCCTCCTCCACTTCTTCCGAGAGATGTGGAGGTTTATCTTTAGATCCTCGGTTACTGAGACCACCACTAGGACCAGGTGATCTTCTCCACCCTTGTTGGGTGTTATTGTGGGACGACTGACCACGTTCCATTGCTGTCTTGCTGCCGCCACCAGCACGAGGAGAACGTGATCGCTCACGATTGATATGAGATGGTGGAGATACCCGACTTCTTTCCATCATTGACTGATGAAAACTGCGCACTGGGGATCGCGCATGTGTAGTTGGAGCCCTGTCCTGAAAGCCGCTGCCCCCACGATGTTGCGGTGAGGATGCTCGACCTCTTTCCATCATTGCCTGGTGAAAACTGCGCACTGGAGACTGCTCCCGTGCATGTGGATCCACATCGTATCTTTCAGGGCTTCGACTTCTACTACGCTCATGGTTCCAACTTCCATTACGCTCACCCCAACTGTGCCCCCTGTCAGGACTTCTACTGCGACCTCTACCATATCCACCATTAATACCAAGGTCATATCTGGCCATAGAAAGCAAAATTCGTTATCTATCATCAGTCTCAACACTAAAACCAGTGGTAAAATCAGGAAATTGATGTTGTATTCATATCAATCCCTGAAAGAGAACGAATGGGAATGTGCATGAAATCTAGTTAACGAAATCCAGCTTTAACAGAATACAAGAATCGATACAATCTGCACGTTGGATTCCACAACGTTACAGCTACACACTAAGTGGCAATCACCAATATTCAGAACATAGCCCAATAAAAAGGTACCAGAGAAATGCATATTAATTGCCATTCAATTTCCTAATTAATATCTATCAGATCAAGATAATCCATAATGCATGAATCACTAATTTAAGACATGTACCTATCTCTAGAATCATGATCAAAACCACGGCCTCCACCTGCTGCTCTTTCTCCCCTGATGGAAGAAGAGCTTGTCATACCCCTTCCTCCATCTCTTCCACCATAACCAAAATCACTACATCCACCACGTCCTCGTCCTCCATCACGACCACTAGAAGCAGGGCCCCAACGTCTAAACCTGCTTGTGCCACCACCACGTAAAGCCATATCACGAATCTCTGGAGGAACTCGTTGGCTTGCCCCTTCCAGAACTTTAATCAGATCTGAAGCATACTTGGCATCCTGCTCACCAAAGAATGTGTACGCCTGTCCAGTGGCACCAGCTCTACCAGTCCTCCCAATCCTATGAACTTAATCCTCCACTCCTGTGGGGAAATCATAATTTATAACCACCCTGAAACAAAATCATCTCCCAGTTAAATCCATCACTTTTTTTTCACACATCAAAAGTTGTAGAGTATTAATAAAACATGTGGAAAGAGCAACTTGAAGATTGCTCAAGCCAAAGCCATACAATGGAGCATTTAATTTGTTAAATCCACATCATTAGTATGAAACCATTTGATATGGATAAAACACTGATAACTCGACCTGAGAGAATCAAGAAACAAAAGTAGCTAAGAAGAGATCATAATCTCGTGAACAAGTATTAAGACAAAAGCACAAATAAGATGGGACTTTTGTCAACAGATTCATGGAAAAGAAATATCCAAAATTGTTAGAAGATTTGACTCCCCGACAAAAATTATTCTAGATTTCCAATTCTTTTAGTAGATGCTATCACCCATATAATCATACTCAATTCGATGGAATTGTTTGATCTTAGAGGGGACAGTATCGGTAGCTCTGTTTGTAAGGAAAAAGCATTTAGGCCAATCTTCCCAATAAGGATAGAGATTTACTCTAAATCTTGACACTAAGGAAAATGTGATTACATTAACTATTTTTTTGGCATTTAATAGCTCCAGTTTGTGCGGAAGTTAAAGAATTAAGAGATAGAGAGAGAGAGAGGAAAAGAATAACCAACCTGATGTCTTTAATGTCTAACCCTCGAGCTGCAACATCAGTGGCTACAAGCACTGGACACTTGCCAGTGCGAAACTGGCTTAGAACAAAATCCCTCTCACTCTGAGACTTGTCTCCATGAATAGCAGCAGCTCCAAATTGTCGGGTAAGATTGCGAGCAAGTTGGTCGCACATCTTCTTCGTTGAACAAAATATGATAATCTTTGATCCATGTACTTGGGATCGCAATATTTGCTCCAATCGCCTATGCTTCTCTAAAGATGCCAACACTTCAACATACTACAACATGACAAGACAAAAGAAAATCAGTTAGAAGATTATGGCTGTATCCATACTACAGCTGAGACAATATAAGAAAATAATTCAACTAAGTAAATAAATACTTCTAATTCATTTTGCCTAAATTTATAATAGAAGTATACAGCTCAGACCTGTGTGATTGACTTGTTTGCCACAAGCTCATCAACATTGCAGATGTTAACCTGAACAGGATTAACCAGTAGATCAGCAGCAATTTTTCGAACTTCCTTTGGCCAAGTAGCTGTGAACATTAGGGTCTGTCTACGAGCAGGCACCTCTTTCACAATCTTTCGAATTTGGGGCTCAAACCCCATGTCCAACATGCGATCAGCCTCATCCAATACAAGGTAAGAGACTTGGTTAAGGCTAACTCTCCTCATCTCAAGAATGTCATTCAACCGACCTGGAGTGGCAACCACAATATCCGTTCCTCTGTCAAGTTCTTTCAATTGGGGACCCTTTGGCGCTCCTCCATATAAACACTTCAAAAGGGTAATTAGGGGACATCAGCAATATCTATATTTATCTGTACATTACATACATTAAACTAGATACAAAGATAAGTTTTTTGTCCAGAAATGTAATATTTGATTTGTTATATTTTCATTCCATTAACTTATGAAATATAATATTAAGTACTATAAATAATAGATATCCTAGATAATGAAAACAATTTGCACATGCTTTCAACACATACTAATTATATAAGTCCAATTAAGTATCTTCTCTCATATTCTGTCTTTGAGGAGGCTTCCAGTATTGATGGATATCCTTTGTAAAACATTTTTGGTAAGATTTTCTTTTTTCCCCCCTTTTTAAACAAAGAATTCTTTCATTTCTATAATGCTTAAATATTCTACTTTTCTGGATAAGTTTCTTTTATACTTAATGTTTTTTATCACATTTTAAGTAATAGAGATCAAATATTTTCTTTATAAATATAAAGTACATTTTTTAAAAAGTTATTATCGACACAAAGTGTGGGTAAGCACCATTACATCACATAAAGCTAGCAATCAGAATACAAGCTATGATTGTGGCAAGAACTATTACATACAAAAGATGCAATTGTAAGTAGGAGAAGATGAGTCAAATACATCATATAAAGCTAGCAATCAGATACAAGCTTCATTACACTAATAAATTGTGGCCAACAAGAACTGCAGGGTATTCCAAATTTGGAAGTTAAAGGATGAAGGGCATATATTTTCTTAAGCAAGCTAAACAATTACACATCCATAACACAGAAAGCAGGCAGTAATCCAAAATTCGCAAGCACAACTGAAAGACCACAAAGGCACTACTCACAGTTTAAACATGTTTTTATGCATGGACAGGTATCTTAACATTAGCATCAAAACAATTTGAGAAATTGAATCTGGGGGCAAGTGTATTAGGATGTGATTTTAAATACCGTGCAAGAAATTCTTGATGACTTGCCAAACTTCACAGCTTCATCTTGTATCTGAGTTGCCAACTCCCTTGTTGGTGACAATACCAACACAGTTGGACCCAGTCGAGGATCATTTCTGCATTTTTTGAGATGCATGAAGCCTGGTATCAAGTAACCTAAGGTTTTACCCGAGCCCGTCTTAGCAATAGCCACTATATCTCTACTCTGCAAGGCAATTGGCCATGATTGTGCCTGAATAGGGGTCGGGGAAGAGAATCCTGCATTGTGTACCTGGAAAAAGCAAAAAATCCAGCAATCCCCATAAGCTGAAGTACTGGCTTCAATAATTGAGGTTGATTTTCTTTTGGACTAAAAGAGGCGTGGCTAATGGCAGAAGAAGCATCATCCCCCATATGCAGTCGGCAAATGCTTGCTGATGCAAGTTGGAGCAGGAGGAGGCCTCTTCTTCCGCTCGGACCGAATGGCAGAATAAATTATCACCACCAGCAGTCCCAGCCACGAACTTAGATGACTCAGATAGTCCATCCCAAAAAATAGTCCACCATATAAGGGCGCTCCAAAAAATATGCATAGCCCCCAAAGAGAGGGCAGCACAGCGTACGACATTAGCTCCTCCCAGGAGCAAATATCGCACCTGCGACAAAAAGTACAGATGACAAAAGTATTAACGACTATGAAACTACATATTGGACCTCTAGCAACAACAGAACTTTGTATTGGAAACACTAGTCTGCTAACTTACTAAAACTCCCAGTCAACAAGTATTGCACGGAGACAAAGATATAAGTACAAGATCTACCTCTCTCAGAATCTCTGCAGGAAATCCAGTAGCTTCAAAAGATGTAAGAGGCAAAGGAACTTCATCTCCCTAAAAATTGTTGCCAAGGGAAACTTCAGCATAATAATGAACATCAATCAAACCCTCTACTAGTTACACCCATAAAAGATATGATCATTAATTATTAGTAGTAAATGCACATGGAATAATGGCCTCAAAAATAATCTGCGAAATTCAATGTACTCACAGTAACAGTTATCTCATGCCGACAGCGATAACCCTCTGCAGATAAATTACTTTCTCCAGTTGATGATCCATGTCCTCTTGTATATGAACCCCCAGGCCCAGTGGCAGTTCCATTGACTAAATTGTGGGGTTCAGATGTCCCTCCTTTTGCACTCTGATACAAAATCAAGGGAAATATAAGCACAAGATGGATATATAGTTTTTTTTTTCTGTCAACGGTCCAACTGCAAAAGTTAAACTGTTCGGATGAGCCAAGAAAATGATTCAAACACTAAGATAGCACACCACACATGAAGTATTACCAATCACAAGAAATCACAAATTAATTATAAACGAGGGCAAAGTTTGAACTAAAGATTTCTTATCACAAAGGCTCTAGTATCATGTCAACAAACCATTTAAGGCTGTTGGATGAGGCCCAAGAATAATTCAAGTACGATTCTAACACTTTCCTAATTGCAAATAAGATAACTTTAAGCAATAGTATTGTTTCCAATTTTTCAGGCCTATAAACTTATATGTTCTTTTGATTTGCGAGAATATTTCTAGATCTATCAAGGAAAAAAAAAAGTAAATATCAGAAATGCTACGTCCAATTTTACTGTCAAGGGAAAAAAAAGTAAATATCAGGAATGCAATGTGCAATTTAATCATCGAGAAAAAATAATTCAAGCCACTACACTCAGAATGTGAGTAGTGTCTTATATTTAGTTATAAGATTACTGCTCCAACTTTAAATTCAACGACATATGATCAGAATTAACAGAATACACACAGCTCAAGGTCAAACCACAGTTCAGGAGAAACAAGCCAGTATCTACCTGACTGCCTCCTGTTCCTAAATCAAGTCTGGATCCACCACTGCCTCCTCTGCCACCCCTTTCATCTTCCTTAACAGGGGTATAATCAGAACGAGAACTTTGGTGAACTTGGATTGAAGAACTTACGGGTACCGAAGAAGGCTTGGATGGAGGAGCTGAGGAAGTAGGCCTCTCATACTGAGTAACATTAGTCTCCGGGTTCCAAAAATAAAGATACCCGGTTTTACCATCAACAAGGCCCCTCCACGGTTTGGGCAGAGTAGGATCTTCTGGAGCATATCGTGGACCGGCAGCAGCAGCCATAGTAATATTATAACTATCAACACAATCATGAAACAGGCAAATTTAACCCATCAGTTGAAAATTCAAAGGCAAATTAAAAAAATTACAGAGACATGAAACCAACCAGAATCGGAGAATCAATATTGTTAACCACAAATTTTCTGATAGTTCAGAAATCAAGAAATTAAAACCATAACTAATTCCATTACAGATGAAACTTACCTAGATCCAATACAAAAAACCAAAATGGAGCATGCAGAAGCAATTTTCCTATACTTTCTCCTACTTTCTGGACAAATTCCTCACCAACAAAACACAAGAAACAGAAACAAAGAGCGAGCGAGAGAGAAAGAGTCCAAATCTGAAAAATCGGACCTCGAAAAAGGGAGGGCCGAGAAAAGAGAGAAATCAGATTTGAAAGGTCGTACCCGAAGGCGCGTCGTTTGGAGAGAGCAGAATCGTGCTAAGCGCCAAAGAAAGCAGTAGCTCCCTCCTTTGTCGCCTCTCCTTTCGTACCCAGGCAAATGAATCGTACGCGCTTTCTCTGGACGGTGGAGACAAACGCGTAGAAAGAAAGAGAAAGATAAAGAGAGAGGATTAATAGGGAACTCTGAGTTTGGTATTTATAGAAAAGGGAAAAGTAAGGGACTGCTAGAGCGGGCAGATATTTCCCGGAACTGAGTTGGTTGGACCGATCTGGTAAACTGGTAAAGGGTTGATAATTGATTACTTCGGGTCGGGTTGGCTTGGGTTTCTGATCTTTTGTTTTGAAACCACCTTTAAACTTTCTTTTTTTTAATTTAAAGTAGATTATAATTTATAAAGAGATAACAATTTTTATTTTTTACGAAGCTGTTTTATAACTCAAATATTTAATTTTTATTTAAAATAATGTTATTTTATAATTAAGAGACATATTATTTAAATTGTTAAGTTAAATCAACTCTTTAAATTTAATATATATTTTTTTAATTCAAATTCGGCCCAAATTCTAAGTTAATCATGGAGTATGACCCGAGACCCGTTAAGTACACATCAGCCTACGCCTGAGTTCGAACTGCTGCCATCCCTAACCATTGGAGGAATTACTTCAGTAATCTTGAAGTGAAACGGCGGTGGAGGTGTCGTTTAGCCTCGAGTCTTTGAAATCACGGATTCAACTCTTTGAGTTGGCCCATACATTTACAGCAAAACAACGTGATTTTGTTTACGAGAGTCGGGCTTTAATTATAGTTGGGCTTGAGCAGCCCGAATTTCAGGTCCATTTTTTTTAAAAGAAACTTTTGCTAGAGTTGGGCTTAAACAGTCTGAATCTAAGGTCTAACCAATGTTACGAATACTATATCAGACTTGGTACCGAAATGAGTTTTGATACGATATTGTACCAGTACAAGTTAATACTAGGTACTGTTTCAGGTACTTTTTTCAAATTTATAAAATAGTCCCTGAATTTTTATAAAATTACAAAATAGTCTATTGTTATAATGTACAATTATACTATATATTTTTATTCATGTCTTCAAAAATCATAATAATAAATAATAATCATAATTTTAATTTAATTTATAAATTAATTTAATAATTATTAACAAATATAATTATATTTTAAATATATTTTAAAATATATAAATTTCAAATAAATTTTGATTTAATAATTAAAAATATATAAAATAAGTATTAGTTTATAAATAATTATTTTTAAATTATTTATTTTTTAAATTAAAATATTTTATTAATACTTTATTAATAAATATTATATAAAATATTAAAATAAATTTAAATAAAAACATTTTTTAAGTTTTATTTAATTTATAATTATTATTAGTAATAAAAATATTTATTATTATTTTAAATACAGAAATTAAAAATTCACAATAATTATAAAAGTTGAAATAAATAAAATAACTAATTAAAAAACTTTGAAAAAAGGGGGGAAGGAAAGATAAGAGGGAGGGAGAGAAATTTTAAATTTTTTTGAAAATATTGCAAAAAATTCCCCCCTATTTTTTAAAATTTTCAGTATCGGTTAGTATTTGGATTTTGAATATTTTTGCTCAGAAGTTTCAATCGACAATCTTCAGGTTTATATTTTTCTTATTTAACGATTTCAATTTTTATTTTGTTTGTAGGGATATAATTGAAAACACAAGTCAAAATTAAGTTACATTCATAAAATATTGTTACATACCAAACACTATAATAAAAAATCAACCCAACTTTCCTATTAGAATTCTTATAAGTATTCAAACATGTGAATATCTTTACTTTCCATAGATTTATTTTTCAAGAAATCATATTCCAAATTCACTTTACTTTCCCGCCAACTAAACGGGACCTAATTTCTTTTGGTAGGATCCTTGGCATCTAAAAGGTATCTTAATGGCTCATTCTACTCCTAGGTTGATCAATGGGTCTGAACTTCCTATTAATGCAAGAGTGTCTGAAGTAATCAGAAACAATGAATGGTACTGGCAGGAGTCAACAGTTGGGACTATTAGTTACCTTGAACCTTTACAATACTACCCAGATTCGTTAAGAGAGGATAATTTAGAATGGCTAGCTAGCTCTTCGAAGCAGTATACACATGCTTCTACATACACCTTTTTGAGACCTCCACATCAGGCAGTTCCTTGGTATAAAATTGTATGGCATAAAAGGAATACGCCTAAGTATTCCTTCATATTATGGTTAACCTTCTTGAATAAATTGCAAACAAGGGACAAACTACTTTATCTCCATATCCCTAATCGGTGTTCCTTGTGTGTTGTGGACTTGAAGACTATTGAACATTTATTCTTTAAATGTCATTTCTCAAAAACTATTTGCTTCAAAAGTCTAATCCATTTCCAAATCCACCTACCTCACCTAACCAATCTTTAATCCATTTTATTATGGTTTAACCAGTCAACTACCTCTAGAATCTGTGACATAAATACCTTCTTCATTATCCTTTCTGTTAATGTTTATAACCTGTGGACTGAAAGAAACCTGCGAACCTTTAAAGATGAAGCCTTGGATGTAGGGAATTTCTCTACACGAGTGATCTTTCAAGTTATGGAACATCTCAGCTCAAACACTGAGAGAAGGTAAAATGTTTGTGTTTCTTTTTATTTCTAATGAATTTTTTGTAAGTGTTGACTCCAAGTCCAGGTTCGGTAAAGAAAGGGCAATCTCATACCATGCAACAAAGGAAGCACCATAAGATGAAGGGCAAGCCCCACACTCCACCAAACTTTGATTATGGAACTAGGGTTCTAAAACTACAAGGGGATTCCAAGCTCCTCTCCCACGACTACTGCTTGTTAATAAGGAAGTTCAGTTCGGATTCCACCATTAAGATTCATAATTGGAAGGTGAAAAGTCAAATTGTGATGTATTGTTACTCTTGTAAAGGATTAGTTGTGAGGTGAATTGGTTGATGGGATAAATGTGTGTGTTGTAAGAAAGGAAGCTATTGGCAAGGGGGTTTTGTTATGTCCATCGTAGTGTAGATTTAGCTTGGTTTGATATGGTGATTTGCATGATTATGGAAACTTTGCAATGTTGTTTATGTTTTGAGAGTTTGGTTTGGAAAAGAGATTGCTGTTTGGGCAAACTCTAGCTGTAAATAACTTTTGCTTATTTATGAATTTTTTACTGATCTTCCAAAAAAAAATTTGAAGTCCATAAGCAATACGGATGTTTTGAACATTTCTTGGACTATGAATGTGGCAAATTATAAAGATGTAAGCTTATTCCTACTTATAGATGACTTTTGATGACTCTTGATAAGTCCTTGAGAGTGAAATCTACCGGGAAATATCCTTCCGTAATAGCACCATTCACGTTATATGAGCTACTCTTATTTCGGTAAATGCTAGAAATGTCAGTGATATTTTGGAGCAAGAGATCTGATGTGCAAATCCCAGCTCCATCCTTTGTTAACTGCACGTCACGGTAGAATATCACATCAGGATCACTAGCCAACTGTGCCAATTGGGAAGCAGCAAAGCTAGAAGGCGGTATGTAGTCCTGAAAATCCACCACGTGCTATTATAGAAGGCTTATTTCCTGCAAAAAAAAAAAAAGAAATATGGCTAATCAATCAATCAAGAAAATACGCACACACTAGAAACGAGTCCCAGCTATTATGGAAACAACTCAAGTAAACAAAATATATGCTCTTTTCCTTTTCCCGGAACTCTAGCATTGAAGATCGTTTAAAGCAAATCAATATCAGTGGAAAAGGACCACATTCTTCTTCTCTTCTCTTCATGCAAAAAATGAAAAATGTATTCATATTTCTATACATATATATTTAAATCAGTCTCACAAATTATATTTCCAAAAATAAAGCCCCCCAAAAGCAATTTATATTTCGGTAAATGCTAGAAAAGCAATTATAAACCCCTTTTTTCTTCTTTTTTAATATATTTACTGATTTACGAAAAAAAAAATTAGCATGATGCATGAAGTTATAATATGTATTATTTTTTATTTTAATCCAGCTTTTTCAATTACCAACTCGAAAAATTGGAACAAAAAATCATTTCGAGATTTCTACATCTAGTTCCTTATGTCGAGTTTTAAGCCCCTGCTTTCGGGTCAGGACTTTTGAAAGCAGAGGATCGAAACTTTGAAGCTAAGACAGGTCTCAAACCGAAATATGAATAAGAGAATAATAAAGCACCTTGAGAAAAGAAATCTCTTCCAACAACAAACAAGAAAACCGCTAAATCCGAACTTCTTTTCACAATTCTGTCAACTCCGTTTTCTCGGCGATCAAACTAATAAAGAACCAAGTGAAAATCAAAGCATTTACTCCGACTCTACTCTTAACTCAAAACCAAACTTATATACAAGGATTGCTCCAACGTAATTAAGAGGTGCACATTCAACACATACTTTGGAAGGGAAATTAGCGCGCGGATCAACTGTCAGCTGTTGCCGGCAGGCACTGTCCAAGAATTCATCTGCTTCGAGAGCCTCCGTTAACCGTCCAAGATCTCATTCGACGAAATAGACAGGATTTAAGTACCGCCAAATTTTGCACTTATTAGAGTAATTATTTTTTAGCTCCTTTGTATTCCAAAAAAAACCAAACTTGTATGAGCATTTCACTTACACTTTCACTTTTTCACCAACCAAGACATTAAAGTAGTCACGTAAGATGGCTACTTTAATGATCTTTAATGTCTATTGCATAGGATTCTATTTACTGTCTATTATCATTAAAGTAGCCATCTTACATTAAAGTCGTTTAAAGTAGCCATCTTACATGACTACTTTAATGTACGGGGGAATCATTTCATAAGTACTAAGGCTAATGATAATAGACAGTAAATAGAGCCTAAGACTACGACAGTGCTAATAAATTATTTATCATGCTATCACTCATGTTAAACTCGACTCCCCAAATAATTTGGAGAAAAAAAAACTAACTCTATGTTACATTTTAAACTTCAAAATGTGAATTTGTTCAAATCCACATCCTCCAATGTATACAAAGTTTCATTAAGTCTTGAAGGAGCATAATTGTGGTTTAATTAAGGCTTGAAGGAGCCTAATTGTGGAGTTGAACTAGAAAAGTAGACAAATAAATATGTTTATCTGGAAAAGTAAAAAGAGGAAACTGAGAACCTGAACAAATATATAAAAAGGTAACAAAAGACGTGAGAACAGGAATAAATAAAAGGAGGAGTGGACGATGATCAAGAACACCAGCTCTCATGGCAAGTGGCATCCCACCAACCAGTT
>JAOSBP010000001.1:21835657-21848966 GCA_027563825.1 Erythroxylum mucronatum | reverse complement strand
AAGGAGGGTAATTTTGTCCCAAAAATTTCAAATGGGCATTTTGAATGAAATTACAAAACACAGGGGCTAGATTGAACAAATTAAAAATATAGGGGCTAATTTGAATAGTCAACTATAACACAAGGGCCATTTTATGTTATTTGCCATGAAACTTTAAGCTTCCATATTTTGCACCATACTTCTCTGTTTGGGTTCGGGTTATTAACCATGGATGAACTCCTGCTAACATGATAGTCAGATTTAATTGTATAATTGCCCCTCTTCTCAAAATGTCATAACATTGAATCTTCCACACTATGAACACTAAGTGGTATAGTAAGAATAGCACGAACGTCACTAGATGAAAAATATTCTATAAGTAACTCAATATTCTACCTTTTACCACCATTTTCCAGGAAGTCACATACCCTCCAAAATCTATTCACAAACATATGCCCATCGTCCACAACAAAACTGCCTTGCTTAGGAATCCAAGGATCCAAACCCACAAGAATACTCTTACCATTGCCTACTCTCCGTTGAGACCTCAATCGCAACAAATCAATCGGAGCATCGATACTAGACCAAATAAAGCTCGGATTATTGCCTTTCCGTGCTTTTAGAAAATCTCCCAATGGGAAATATTTAACTTTAAACAACATGCAAAACAAAGTATCTTGTTGAGTAAGGAGGCACCACCCTTGTTTACCCAATATAGCCAAATTGAAATGCCGCAAGTCTCAAAACCCTATCCCACCTTCACACTTCGGAGCACTCATATGATCCCAAGCAATCCAATTGATACCCTTATTGACTTCGTTCTTATCGTTCCACCATAAACGATTTATAATAACCTGTAGTTCTTAACACAGAGAGAGCGGTAATAAAAACACAGACATGCAATAGGAAGGAATGGCATGCGCCATAGGTTTTAGAAGGACCTTCTTACTCAGCCTAAATAAGAATCAGTTATTCCATGAATTAATTCTTTTCCACAGTTTATCTTTAATGTAACCAAAAATCTGCTTTTTATTACTTCCGATGGGAGCCCTAAATACTTACACCCCTCCATTGGACTACGAACTCCAAGAATACTTGAAATGACAACTCTTGTATCATCCTTCACATACGGGCTAAAAATAATCCCTGATTTCTGCAAGTTCACAAATTGCCCAGAATATTTTTCATAATCAGAAAGAATATTGCTAACCACCGTAACTTCATTAGAATTAGCCTCAAAAAAGAAAATAGAGTCGTCCACGAATAGTAAGTGAGATACTCTTGGATACCCTCTACCAACCCGAGAACCATGTAACACACCTTTAGATTCCCCCTCCCTAAATAAAGCAGTAAGACTTTCGGCACATATAAGAAACAGTTAAGGAGATATCGGATTCTCTTGACGAAGACCTTGACCCGGTGTAATAGGCCCAACAAGATTATCATTAAGATTCACCATATAGCTCACTTAAGAAAAGCACATATTTATCCAATTAACCCATCAAAGAGGAAAACCCAAAGACACAAGCACAGCCTTTAAGTAATCCCAATTAACCAGATCATAAGTCTTGTTGATGTCAATTTTTAGTGCATAATAACCTAATTCCCCATGCCTCCTAATTTTCAAACCATGCAAAGTCTCAAATGTCACACATACATTATCCGTAACTAATCGATTAAGCACAAACACAAATTGCGTTTCAGAAATAACATGCGAATCTGTTTAAGTCTATTTGAATACAAACCATAATTGTCCATCTACGTGGCGCAGTCATGACCGCCCTTGCCATTAAAATACAAAGATACCATTTTTTTTTCTCCTAAAAAAATCGCTGTTTCTCCGCCAAAGTACAAAAGAAAAAGAGAGAGAGAATTTTCTCCTAAAATTCGATCTCGACGCTTCAGATCCTCATTTCAGAGAGAGACATCAGGCAAGTAACTCTCATCTCTCTCTCTTGACTCTAGATCTGATTATTCTACGGTACTCTACCTAAGTCGCCGATCTCTGTTGATCTTTCTTATATAGATCGTCCGACTGGGACTCCGTTCTTATCCGTTCAACTTTTTTGAATTCTATCGAACTTCATTTGATAGAGCTTGTGAGGTTTGCTTGATTGATTTAGAAATGAATAGTGAAATCGGATCCCATGTGGAGATTGGCGTTCTCGTTGGAGTATTTCGTTTTTCCTTTTAGTTTTTGGCTTTGTGATTCAAACTGAAATCGCATATATGAGTTATGTTTTTTTTGGATTTTTTAACAGGATTTGTTTCATTTATTTGTGTACATGTGCGTGCAGGTCGAGAGAAGTAGAGATGGGGCTTACTTTTACGAAGCTCTTTAGCCGGCTTTTTGCCAAGAAGGAGATGCGAATTCTGATGGTAGGTCTCGACGCTGCTGGTAAAACTACGATTTTGTATAAGCTCAAGCTTGGAGAAATCGTGACCACGATCCCTACCATCGGTGAGCACTGTTTCTTTGAGTTTCAACTGTAGATGAAATTATTTGCTTTTAGTAACATATTATATGTGAAAAGGATGTGTATTTTGGTGTTTGTATGATGGCTGAGTGGTAATTGGGTGACGTAATTTGTTGGTATCCGCTATACGTCTAAAGATGTAGTGTTGACAGCTTTTGGGTTTATGATTATTCAAGCTTGATCTGGGTGTTGACTATTCTGCTGCAGGATTTAATGTCGAGACAGTTGAATACAAGAATATTAGCTTCACAGTGTGGGATGTTGGGGGTCAAGACAAGGTATGCTCAGTAGTTTGTCCTGTTTGATAATTTCTGCTACATGGGTTGTCATTTGGTGAAGCTTGTGACACCGATCCACATGTCAGTTTAATGTTCCAGTTTTTCCATTCCCACTTCTTTCATCCATTTAAATAAAAAATGTTTAGTAGAAAATTCACATATGTCCTATATTAAAAATTTGCACTGGAAACAGACATGAGTGCAATATGCGTATCTAATGCAGTTGTTTCGATACAATTATCAAACTCAAATAACTGCAACTAACTCAGCTATGATGTTCGTTCTTCTCCATCCCATTGGTACTCAGTATTAATGGATTTTCGCAAGATCTCTAGAGAATTCTAATTTTATAGCTCTTCTATATAAAATTCAGATGATAGTTAAATAGCTATATGTAGTCGCTTGTTTTATCTTGAAAGTATGTTTTTAAAGGTTTTCTCTGATTAAAACTCAAAGATGTTATCTAGTCTACTATTACTCCTTCTTAGTGAATCCCCTGTGGTAGAGACGACCTGTTTATCTTACCCTGGATATTATTTATTGGGACATTATTTCTGTTTTACTTCCTTTGATATTACACTATAGAGTGACTGATTTTTCTCTTTTTGCCTCTTTCTTCTCTTCCCAAATACAGATTCGCCCTCTATGGAGGCATTACTTCCAGAACACCCAGGGTCTTATCTTTGTTGTAGACAGCAATGACAGGGATCGAATTGTTGAGGCTAGGGATGAGTTGCACAGGATGTTGAATGAGGTGCTAATATGTTATACGCCTCTTCTTTATCTTGTATATTTGTCCTTCATGTTTTGTTCTTTTGGTTGTTGGGTAAAAATCTCACGTGGAATAGCCAATGAATTGTTCTCAATTGTTTTATGTACACTTGATATTCATTACTATTAGTTCCACGTGGGGATTGAAAGTGGTTTTATTTGGTAACTTTTGGTTATATTATTACAATACACTCCTTTTAATTGATATTTTGGTTGCTCAGGACTTTACTCTTTTGATTGCCATCTTGCATATATGGATTTTCACAATCGTAGTTCCCCTTGCCAACACCCTTCCCAGAAAAGGCAAAAGGCCCAAAAAGAAAAGAGGGGAACTTATATCTGTGTGACATTACAAATTTGACTGTAGCCTTTTCTATAAGGTTGCATTTCACTGCTGATCCAAAATTGTTTCACCTTATGGCAAAGTACGACGATCGTATCAGTCTGTGTTTTCTTGATTATATTGGAGGTCAACAGCTGCCCAATATTTTTAACTCTGAAGTCTGGAAATTAGGCAACCACAGATATATAGAACTTTCTATGATTGGATTTAATAGTTGAACAATTTGGCTGCAGGATGAACTTAGAGATGCTGTCTTGCTGGTCTTTGCTAACAAACAAGATCTTCCTAATGCAATGAATGCTGCTGAAATAACTGACAAGCTTGGCCTGCACTCACTTCGCCAGCGCCACTGGTATCTGAAAACTTTTCATCTCAGTTTGGTTCAATTTACTTTTTACTCATTGCAATGCTCATTTAGATGATGAAATGTTCCTGGACAGAATTTGAATAAGTGTATTTGAATGGAAACCGTAACATGTCCTATGACGGTTGATATCAGGTATATCCAGAGCACATGCGCAACTTCAGGGGAGGGCCTTTACGAAGGGCTGGACTGGCTTTCCAACAACATTGCAAGCAAGGTTAGTAGATGGGTATCTGTTAAATGAAATGCAACAAATGTTGATGCAAAAATTGTTTCGAAATAAATATTAGACGGACTTCCGGAAATATGGTTTTTCAGCTTTATGATCTGGGGAACTTATTTTTGCAGGCCTGAAAAAGCCACACTATTTTGGTTGCTTGCCGGGCTTTTGAGAGTGCCAATTCTGGAGAGTCTAGATACCCTTTTGTTCAGTTACTGTGTCGTAACAGAATGTTTAATTAGGTTTTTACGTATTTGCAATATGGGTTTGTGCAAATCTGCTTTGCTTAGAAGAATTTTTGTCTTAATGACGCAAAAGTCTTGTTCGGGATAGGTTTGTATTGATTATAAATTTGTCTTGGCATGCTGTCCCTCCACTGGCTAGAGAAGGCCGTTCTAACCTTCGATTTTGGTGTGCATGTGCACCCTTGAATTTGAGGGATCTGTTCCTTTTAATTTGTTCTTATCCTGTGCATAAACTTAATAGGCATACGACAGTTTTCACAATTGATTGCGCTCGAATTGAAGTTTACATATTAGATTTGGTGTGACTGAGTTTCAAGTTAGGTTTGAGCTTTAATGGCCCGACCGTTCAACCAAAATGATTTGGGCGGTCTGCTCTGATTTGGATATCACTGGCAGTACTTTCACCCGTAATGGATAGCTTTTGCTTCGGCAATCGGCTTCGTATGGTAGAAGTAGGCCTAGTATTGTTGAGGTCCAAGTCCTGTAAGAAGGGGGTATTGGATATGGCTCATTATATATATATTTAATAAAAGTGAATTTTATAATCATTATATTTTGATTCGAGAATAGTAATTATAAAATCTTCACGTATTTGTAGATTATATGTTTTAAATATGCTATTTAATAATTTAAAATCAAATGATATAAACTTGCTCTTGAATGAAGTATGACCTTTTTTAAATATGATTTCGTAAGTTTTTAGTTAAAAGAAATTTCTTGTATTCATAGGATCTTTTTTATTATATAAAATAAAGTTTTTATTAATTTGAGATTAATTTAATTTAAATTTAATTTATTAATTTTAAGCTGAACTTAAGTTTAATTTAAATATTATCTATTAATTTTAAATTAACTAAATTAAAAGGTATTGAAGGTCTGTTAATTATTGATTATAACGTACAAACTCCCAATGCCCACTAAAAATCCACTTGTTCACTAAATATTCAAACCTCGGATTGATTAGGACTTTGACAAGTTTCTGGAGATAAGATTAAGAGACCAAAAAAGAAAAAAAAACAGTTTTATTATTTAATTTTGGTGCCAGCGAAGGAAACCTAAAAGGTAGAAATAATTAACTGAAACAGAGAATTTGTCCCAAAAATCCTTATCCAATCAATTCTTGAGAAATTATCCAAACCCAAAAACCCATAACTATCAAAGTTATTATAAATTCCTCAAATTTTCATCTTTTATTTGTTTTTTTTAAAACCGAGGAATCAATAGTCTATACCTTGCATACACATCAAGTAGATCACCAAATTGACGAAGAGCCTGTAAATCAGGTCAATCGGGTATTTTGAACTAGACAAACCTTGTACGACAGGCTCGATCAAGAGAGCATAAATAAAGAGAATCGAACACAAGTAGTTTTGATCCCATATTCCTCTACTCTACCGCCAACTTGACCACACTCTAAAGGGCTTTTATCGTTACTTTCCTTTCACCAAACACTATTACTATAAACTTTAACTTGATTAATAAGTTAATATATTAGGAAAAATAAATTTCAATTTGATTAATACGGAGAAAGAAAGTAATAATAATTAATTACTTAATTATTATTATTATTATTACTATATATTTAACGTTTTTATTAGATTTTTAAATTAAATTTTATAAAATTAAATATCTAAAATCTTATAAGAATATTAAAACATATTAAAATAGAATATTTATGTATGTATAAATTTTTAAAATTATATCATTATAACTTGTTTTATACATAAAAATTTAATTCTAAACATTTTTAAATAAATAGTTAATATTATCGTTAGTTAAATTTAGCTAATATTTATATGACTCATATAAATATATAAATAAGATTTAATAAAATATGATAAAAATTAATTAATTAAAATACACATCACGAAATAAAGAAGAAACTAGTTAAACAGATTATCTATTCCCCCAAAATCCTTATCCGATCACTTCCTGAGAAATTATCCAAACCCAAAAACCCATATCCACTAATAATATATGTATGTAATAAGAGACAGAGACAGAGAGGGACGACTCTACAAGGGTTTTATTATATGGTGGATATACAGCATCATTACTGAAGAAAGAAAAGGCTTATCCAGAATTCAGTTGCACGAGGAAGGTGTTGTTACTCTCACTCACACCAATCATATCATATCCATTCAGTTTCCAAAACCAATCGCAACTCCTTCTTCAATACCCATCACATATTGGAGCAGTCTTAAATTTTTAAGCCAGCTGTTTTATCCTGTGAGGTGCCTATAAACTAGTAAGGGGATTAGTCACTAGACCCGTCGATAAATATCCTGATCTAAGATATAAAAAAATACCCATCACATATCCCACTAATTAATTCAAAATGGGACTATTATTTATCGATACATTTATTGAGAGAGCAATAAAAATGCCGACTGACTAACGAACTATATAGTTCATCTTGATGTCGGCAACCATTACACACTATACTTATTGGGTGCCCCTCTGTCCTTCCGAAAGACTTATCAGAGATTTGTCTTCCTTGTATCTTCTTGTATTCTACTTTGTTTTCTTTCCTTTTATTAAAGAAAACTAATTTATTTTATTTAGAGATAGGATCACAACTTTTGATAATGCATCTATATGGTGTCTATCAATTCTTTTAGAAGATATGTCGAGGGTTTGTCGCCTTAGACTAGTCATGTAATATGTATCGTGTTTACTTTCCATTTATATAAAAAATAGCATTTTTTAATTCTTATTTTTTTATAACAGATTACGTGATCTGATGATAATATCGATCTACTATTATATTATGTACTCTTTTTTTTATGGAAAACCCATAGTTGTTATTTTTTGAATGTATATTCTGTAAATTTTTAGATTGACGTAATAATTTGTAAATTATGTTAATCAAGTACTCCGCATTAGATAGGTCATGTACTAAGGTCGATTAAGAAAGCGTACATAGGAAGAATCGGACAGTGGCTATGAACAAAATATTAGAAATTGAATTTGAAAATTTGAGATCTACATAATAATTTTGCAAGTCATAAATTACTTGATATAAGTAGTGTTAAAAAGAGATAATCTTACCCACGAGGACTGTGGTGGAGCGGCAGGGGCTCCTCTATCCTTAACCAAGGTCTCGAGTTCGAGTCTTGAGAATGAAGTTGCTTTAAACACTCGTGAGGGAGAGTTTTGCCTCCCGCAAGGGTCCTTCCCGGCTCGAATCCGAATTAGTCGGTTGCCTATGTAGTGCTCGAATCATTTATGTTTATAATATTATTTAATTATTTTTATTAAACTTCTATTTATTTTACTCAAAAATATATTGGTCTTGTAATAAAGAATAAAGAATAAATAAATTTATTGCTATGTAATTAATTTAAATTATAAAATTTAAAATATAAATAATATAATAATAACATATTTAAAAAAAGAGGCAACATTATTCAACAGTTAGCATTAACCTCGTTTGGTAAATGACTAATCAACTATTTGTTGGCAGATAATTTCAAAAAAAAAAAACTATTTGTTGGCAGATATTATAATAATAATAATAATAATTGTTATTATTATTATTAATTCTACATCTTTATTAGATTTTTAATTTTAATTTTGTGAAATTAAATATATAAAATCTAAAATCTAAAATCTTATTAGAGTATTCAAATAAATACTAAAATATAATATTTATTTATTTATAATTTTTTACATTATATCATCATAAGTTATTTTATACATAAAAAATTAATTCTAAACATCTTTAAATAAATAATTAATATTATCGTTAGTCAAATTGGCTAATACAATCTGTTGAGATATAACATCGACCAACAGTTAATGCATCCATTATGTTTAGTCTTCTAGGAGGTGATAAAAGGCTTGTCTAATATGTAATACCTTATTAACGTAATTTATAGAATATTATATTAATCCAAAGATTAGGGGAACAATAATCTTATTAAGGGTATTATTGCCATAACGACAGTATAACATCGTGAATTTAAAGGATTGAAAAATATAATGGTTTGAAAAGAAGCTCGTCAGGTTCTTTTTTTCCTCATCTTTCTGGGGACAAAATCATCCCCAGAACAGAGCAAAAAACATTAACTTTCAGAGAGATAGAGAGATGGGAAGAGCGTTTGTGTATGTGGTTCTTGGTGGGGGAGTAGCAGCTGGTTATGCAGCTCTTGAATTCACGAAGAAAGGGGTCTCTCCTGGTGAACTCTGTATCATCTCTGACGAACCTGTGAGAAAATTATCATGTTTCCTCCTTTTTATTGAATTTTCTCTTCCAGTATGTTTATTAAACTTGTTTCTAAAATGGGTATCTGGTGTTAAGCTTTGAAGGATTAATATTGCTTCCTTTTATGGTAGCCAAATAATTCAAAATTCGGTTTTGTTGGTTCTTCTATCCAAAATTGATGTTTTTTTCCTCTTTGTATTAGATGAAGAACAAGTGCTTTACATGCAAAAACATGTAGAATACTAATGTCTTGCAATGTGAATCAAGTTGAGCAATTCGTAATCAATTCCTGTCGTTCTTGTATCATACACCTGTGCCTGAATTTATACTTTACATTTTGTCTGTGTTTTGCTTTACAACAGATTTTGGTTGCTTGAAACAATACTTTTCTGGTTTCCCTTTTCCCTTTATGAAGCAATAAGTATCGTTGACTTCATCTGTTTACTGTGTTTTGGGGAAATAAATCTTTGGGATTTTGAAAGATTGATTATGTTAGATTCATAGCTTCTTGCTATACTTTTGGAGGTACAAAACGAATTTGGTTGATTCTGTAGTTCTGAATTATGAGGTGGTTTATGTATACATGGTGAAGTTGAATGTGCATCAAAGTATCCTACCTCATACTAACATTGACAAATCTTTTACCCTAAGGCTAGAGTTGCAGGTGGATGTTAATTTGAAATGGAATGCAATTTTTATGATGCATATGTTTCCCACCTAAAGTGCTCATCTCTTGCATTTTTTGGTACTCTATCAACCAGTCTGAAGCGTGTTTATATCTGCAAAAGAAAATAGTGAAACTTTCAGTAGGCATATGAACTTACCATATCTATTGGTTTTCCTTCAGTTTGCACCTTATGAGAGACCTGCATTGAGCAAAGGCTATTTACTTCCGGAAGGTAAAGGTTCTCACACTTAAAAGTTAATGAAATGCTTATTTCATAAAGTGAATTGCTTTCTGATATTTGGTTTCAATAACGATTGGCAAAAACATAATATCTGATATGTGCAATCAATAATGCTAACTTGAGTAAGTTGCAGTCATACTTGTGCTTTAGGTGGCACCTGAATATAGTTTGTTTTTCTATGAGATAAGGTAGTCAATTTCATCCTAAGATTGGAAAACAAAACTTTGAAGATTTCATTGGTTAATTATTTTCTTCCTTTTATTTAGAAATAATATCTATACCTGAAAGCTAAAACTTGTGGCTTCATGCAGCTCCAGCTCGACTTCCAGCATTTCACACTTGTGTAGGTGCGAATGAGGAAAGGTTGACTCCAAAATGGTACAAGGAACACGGTAAATATGTTTTGGTCATAGTTTTCCTATTTTGAATTTTGAAGTTTGCTTCTTTCACTACCAGAAAGACGTTCCAAATTGTCTGTTTGACTGTATTATTTAAATATTGTAACAGGTATTGAATTGGTTCTTGGCACTCGAGTTAAGTCTGCTGATGTTAAACGTAAGACACTTCTGACTGCAACTGGGGAGACGATAAGTTACAAGATCCTCATCATTGCGACTGGTGCTCGGGTATTAAACTGATTGCGATTCTTTACTGCTATTTCTACCTTTGGTAGTTGGCTGATAGTTTTGCACTCTATTCAAGAACAGGATTTGATTTTTGTTCTGGTAGCAATTTTAGCTTCAGCCTTGTTATATGTAGAAATAAATATCAGATTGGTAAATTGATGACATTTTTAGCGCATATTTTAACTTAGCCTATGACTCATATTTTTCTTTTCTTCGCCAATTAATCAAAAGACATCCCTGTGGTTGTGGCAATGGAAAAGCATCCACTCCAAGTTTGTTTTCCTCTAATTTCCATTTTCTGAAATGTAGGCTTTGAAGCTTGAAGAATTTGGAGTAAGTGGATCAGATGCAGAAAATGTTTGTTATTTAAGAGACTTGGCTGATGCAAACAGACTCGCTAATGTGATGCAATCTTGTGCTGGTGGGAATGCCGTTGTCATTGGTGGTGGATACATAGGAATGGAGTGCGCTGCATCTTTGGTGATCAATAAAATAAATGTGACTATGGTTTTTCCAGAAGCACATTGCAGTGAGTAATCCCAGTCTGATTATCATATCCACAAAACTAACTTTTTCCTGAGAAGCTTTAACTGACAGATGTTAATTATATGATGTGGCGCAATCAAATTGGTGAATTACTTAATGAAAGTAATTGCTTTGCTAGAAGATTTATTTGGCAAGCCTTTTGTTGCTGCCAAATCTTTCAAAATAATACTATTTTCTTGTTAAGTATTTACTTAAATGCATATTAATCTCATACATTTTTACACATTACCTCATTGCAGTGGCTCGCTTATTTACTCCCAAGATTGCTACTTATTATGAGAACTATTACGTATCCAAAGGAGTGAAATTTATAAAAGGAACCGTGTTATCATCATTTGATTTCGACTCCAATGGAAAGGTAATCCTTTTCTTTGAAGAAATCCTCTCTTTAAATAAATTTTCTGTGAATTCAAATCGTGATAAGAACATAAAATTTCAGGGAAGATAATTGAAGAAGAAAAGGAATACAAGATTGATGAAACTAAATGATTTGCTGTAGGAACTTGAACTTACTAAAAAATGGGATGGCTAGGGTCGTAATTAATCAGTCTCCTAAATGTCAATATTGTGACAATTTGTGTAATATTTAGTTTTCTAAGTATGAAAGATGACCACAATTACATGTTCTATAGTCGGTCAATGCAGTTTGATGACCTTGTTTCTACGGTACAGGTTACAGCTGTTAATCTGAGAGATGGAAGTCGGCTGCCTGCGGATATAGTTGTGGTAGGAATTGGGATTCGTCCGAACACTGGCCTTTTTGAAGGCCAACTAACTTTGGATAAAGGTGGGATCAAAGTAAATGGGCAAATGCAGACAAGCAACAACTCGGTCTATGCAGTTGGAGATGTTGCAGCATTTCCAGTTAAATTGTTTGGGGAAACTCGTAGACTTGAGCATGTCGATTCTGCTCGGAAATCAGCCAGGCATGCCGTTGCTGCAATATTGAGTCCAGATAAAGCAGATGACTTTGACTACCTGCCATTTTTCTATTCCAGAGTCTTCACACTTTCTTGGCAGTTTTACGGGGACAACACAGGGGAAGCAGTCCATTTCGGGGATTACTCGGGAAATACAATTGGGGCATACTGGACAAACAAAGGTCAGCTTGTAGGATCTTTCCTTGAAGGAGGGACCAAAGAAGAGTATGAAGCTATGGCCAAAGCCACAAGGCTTAAACCAGCAGTGGAAGACTTGGCAGAGCTAGAAAGACAGGGTTTGGGGTTTGCACTGACAGTCAGTAAGAAGCCACCCATATCACCACCTGCAGATCAAACTGCTACTACCCTTGTTCTAAATAAACCACTGTATGCTTGGCACGCAACGGCTGGTGTCGTTGTGGCCGCTTCAGTGGCTGCATTCGCTTACTGGTACGGGAGGAGACGTCGAAGGTGGTGAAGAGTTGTCTACTCCATGCTTTTCTGTAATTGGTTGATGTAATACCATGTTGTACCATTGACAGGAGTTTAGGAGATTCAGAATAGCTGATGTTACATACATTATCCTCATTGGGGGCATCTACATACTCAAAAATTGTTGTTCAGTATAGTAATTAATGAAATATCTTAATCTTACAGGAAGTTGATAAAATGTAGATCCTGCATTTGCATCAGTATATTCATTAGCTGAATCATGCCCAAAACAAAGAAGATAAGTAAATGGACACTCGAAATTGTTTACCCATTAGGATTTATAATTTGTTTTAGGAATAATAATCTAATTTTACAATTTAAATTATAAGATTGATTTTGTTGCTGTAACGTATTTATTGAATGTCAGCTGAGTGTTTATTTACATAGGAGGGCATTTGGTCTAGTGGTATGATTCTCGCTTTGGGTGCGAGAGGTCCCGAGTTCGATTCTCGGAATGCCCCCAAATGATAAATTTTTCTTTTTGCCCCTTTCCATACGACACATTAATACTGTACATACTCTCAGTCCCAAAGGGCATTTTGGTCAATGCAACGTTTCTTATCCTTTGCTCCTTTATGTATCCACCAGTAGCATTCCTTCTTCTGCTTCTTCAGCTTCACTCTTCTTCCAACAAATCAAAGCAAAAATGGCGATAACAGCGTCATCAGGAGCAGCAACTCTCTCTTCAAAACCACCACTTCCTTACTCTGCACCCTCCCTCGCCAAATCCTCTCCTCTCCTCCTCAGCTTCCCTCCCAATTCTAACTTCATCTCCCTCTCTCACCACCACCGTCGCCGTCTCCGCCCAATCTCCGCCGTCTCCGCACCGGAGAAGATCGAGAAGCTCGGCGCAGACATCTCCTCCCTCACTCTCGAGGAAGCCCGCCAGCTGGTCGATTACCTCCAGGACAAACTCGGCGTCTCCGCTGCGGC
>JAOSBP010000001.1:21817988-21833863 GCA_027563825.1 Erythroxylum mucronatum | reverse complement strand
AACCCTTGAACGAGTCCAGAATTGTTTACTCCTCGGCCCATTGGAATTATCTTCCTATTATATTAAACCAAAAATTTAAGGTATTAATTAATAAATTCAATTATTAGTTATAATAATTAAAATTAAATCATCATTAACTTAATAATATTATTTGATAATGTATATAAATATAACTTAGTTGTCAAAAAATATGAGAAGACATTCTCGTTACATGAGCTTGATATCTTTTATATGATGTAAATTTACACTACTCAATACTTAGTTTGTGGGGTGAAAGAATAATTTTGTAAATGTCTGTGGCGAATTTGTCTGCACGATTCTATAAAATTTTGTCTTCCTTCTCAACAACTGGTCTATAATTTGGCCCATTGTTAGTAATGATGTCCTTTCCTCTCTTATAGTGAAAGGACATACCCATTTGTTTCTTTCAATGAACCACTAACTTTAGTTCTCGTTGGAATCATAGTTTTTAATGTTATATAATCTCTCTGCAAGAATAGAGGGCTCATAGGATGCCAATTATCAAACTAGAAGGTAGTGTGTTTTTTATTGCCTATCTTGTGTGTAATCATTAGTTGCATTTAGCACCTTTACTTTAAATTTTGCTTAAATGTCCAAAAATATTTGGTGCTATATTCCATTGACCAAATACTACTATTTTTTATATAATAGCAATTGATCCATTTCACCCACAGGTTCTCATTTTCTTTGCATAGCTTCCACAAGTTTTTTTTTTTCAACAGAGCCTTGTACATATTCTTTAATGAAGTGATACTCAGTCTCCCTCTGTTCTTTGGTTAACATTCACTACTCCAATTCACCTTTAGGACCTTCTTGTTATTGTTTTGATCACTCCATATAAAATCTTTGACCAACTTATCTATTATCTTTATCACTCCTTTGGAGATACGTAGATGAGAGCACTAATATACATACAAATTAGATAACATCACTTGTTCCGGAGTCAGTCTCCCTTTATAAGATAGAAAATTGTTACACTATGATGAAAGCTTACTTTGGAAAGATTTAACTAATGGGGTACAATCTGTTGATGTGAGCTTCTTATAAGAGATTGGAACTTTAAGATATTTAAAAGCTGATTGGATTTGAGTTCTCATTATTTCAATTTATTACTTCACCTCCATCTTTGTAACAGTTGACATAAAGCGGTTAAAACGGTTTTTTGGCAGCAAAAGTCCCTGTGGTTTTAATTTACGGCATAGTTTTTCCCGTGGTTTTAATTTCGTCAGAAAAGGTCCTTATGGTTTCAATTAAGGTCAAGATGAGTCCTTTTAACCTGCTATAGCAGGTTCAATCGGTTACCCCCTCTTTCAATGACATGTGTCAAAAGATTATTGGATGACATGTGCTATAGCAGGTCCTCTCCTCTCCTCCTCAACTTCCCTCCCAATTCTAACTTCCTCTCCCTCTCTCACCACCACCGTCGCCGTCTCCGCCCAATCTCCACCGTCTCCGCACCGGAGAAGATCGAGAAGCTCGGTGCAGACATCTCCTCCTCACTCTCGAGGAAGCCCGCCAGCTGGTCGATTACCTCCAGGACAAACTCGGCGTCTCCGCTGCCGCCTTCGCCCCCGCCGCCGTTGCTGTCGCTCCTGGCGCCGGAGCTGCCGCCGAGGCTCCCGTTGTGGAGGAGAAGACCGAGTTCGACGTCGTTATCGAGGAAGTGCCGAGTAATGCGAGGATTGCGGTGATTAAGGCCGTTAGGGGGTTAACGAACTTGGCTTTGAAGGAGGCTAAGGACCTTATTGAAGGTTTACCTAAGAAATTTAAAGAAGGATTATCTCAAGATGAGGCCGAGGATGCCAAGAAACAACTTGAAGCTGCTGGTGCTAAGGTTTCCATTGCTTAGAATTCAAATGGTGATTTTATTTTCCTTTTGAGGTTACGATTTAGATTAATTTCTACTGTTTCTTTAGGAGATCGATACAGCGAACTGTAATGCTTCAATATCTGTGTAACTGAATTTCAAAAACCCAAAAAAAGAGTTGTATAACGAATTTCCCATTTCAAGTTCTGATCTTTTCTCATGCTCAATGCTTGCAACTTACATGTCTGTTAAATTTCCTTCCATATAAATTACTAGAAATACTTTTCACTTACAAGACATGTTTACAAGGTGAGACCTTTCCTATCTTAGGAAAAACCTGGGAACTGACATCATTGTCTGTTCTTTCGTCTCTTGTATCCACCGACTACAGGAGGCTCCAATGGTTTCTACTATCATTACCTGTGTCTAAGGTTGTATTGTAATCACGGACGATTGTGAACGATACCGATGCAATTATGAAAATGTGGTTCCAATGTGACAATTGCGATAACAGTCTGGATCTTAATTGCAATATTGCGGCTTCTTGAGAATATTGGGAGAATTGAAGTCTTCTCTACCTTGCCGAGCCTCTCAATTGTACACTTCTGTTGCTGATGCATTCTTCAGGTCATTAGTTCATAAGAAGATTAATTCCTTGCCTCATTCTAGAAGAAGCTTGTTGCTTTTTAGTTCTGTTGTTTTCCATAAACCTTGGATCATGTACTTGCAACTCAGACCATTCGGGACAAATCCCACTTTCAGCATTCTATCTTCCAATGCCATTAATTCAGTCATATCACCATCCTCAGAAAACTCTCTGATGAGTTTATTGTAACTCTCAATATCAAGTATCTGATGTCTCGGGTTATATTGCAATCACGGACGGTTGTGAACGATACCGATGCAATTATGAAAATGTGATTCCAATGTGACAAATCGCCATAACAGTCCGGATTGCAATTGCAATATTGCGGCTTTGTGAGAGTATTGGGAGAATTGAGCTCCTCTCTACCTAGCCAGGCCCTCTCAATTGTACACCATTTATGTTGCTGATGCATTCTTCAGGTCATCAGTTCATAAGAAGCTTAATTCCATGCCTCATTCTAGAAGAAGCTTGTTGCTATTTAGTTCTATTGTTTTCCGTAAACCTTGGATCATGTACTTGCAACTCAGGCCATTTGGGACAAATCCCACTTTCAGCATTCTATCTTGCAATGCCATTAATTCAGTCATATTACCATCCTCAGAAAACTCTCTGACGAGTGTATTGTAACTCTCAATATCAAGTATCTGAAATTCCTTGGCAAATAATACTAGTAATGATTCTGCTTTACCAACGTCGCCTTCCTTACAGTAGCCTTGCACTAATGCCCTGCAGATTTCTGTGTCTGGTTGCACACTGTTTCGAACCATTTCTTCGAGTAAAGCTTCAGCTTCATCGCTACGATTTATTCTGCACAAGCAGCTTATTAGAGCCCTGTATGCGGCAATGTTAGGTTTCAAATTTCTGTGAACCATCTCAGCTTTGAAGAGTAACGCATCTGTTCCAGAATCAATCCTGCATAAAGAAATGATGAGTTCACTACAGATTTCCTCGTCAGGAACATAACCAAGCTTAGAGATTCTTTCCAGAAGACTCTTTGCTGCAAATGGCCTGTCATCTTTACAAAGGGATGCTATCAGATAATCATAACCTTCTCGAGAGATTGGAACACGGAACTTCTCAAGTTCCGAAACCAAATTCAAAGCTGACAGTAGCTTACCCTCTTTCCCATATCCTTCCAGGAGAACCTGACAAGTAAAATTATCAGGGCAAATCTTACTTGCTATCATTTCATGTAACAATGATCTTGATTCTTGCATCTTTCCTTCCTTGCAATAACCAGAGATGAGGGTATTATAAGTCACAATGTCAGGATTCAGGCCTCTGTGAACCATCCTGTGGAATAGTTGATGAGCCTCTCTCATCTTCCCTTCTCTACACAGGCCATTTATTAGTGCAGTATATGAAACCAAATCTGGAAAAACATTCCTTCTGTACATGATCCTATACAAATAAAATGCATCTTCCAATCTTCCTTTTCTACAGTAAGTAGTAATCAGAGTATTATATGTCACAATATCTGGCTCAAAACCTTCTTCTTCCATTCTTTCCACAAACTCATTCACCTTATCAACATCCCCACTATTGCAGAAAATATTAGTCAGAATATTGAAGGTATACGTATTTGGATGAACCCCAATCGTCACCATCTCATCATATACTCTCCAACATTGTCCAAAGGAATTCAGTTTCAACAACCCATTCAGAAGAGAATTGCATGCAACCACACTAGGAACATAACCAAACTCCACAATCTTCACAAATGTTCTGAAACCCTGTTCAGTTATACCCACTTTTACGTAAGCCTTAATTAACATGTCGAAAACAACAGGGTCCCAGTTACAATCTTCACAACAAGAAACCAGAGTTCGAAGCACATCCTCTTGAGGTGAGCAATCTTTAACCAACTGAACCAATTCAATCAAGAATTTCATAGCTTCTGTGAACTCCTTAGACCAAGCCAGTATGTGAATGATAAGACCATAATTATAGGAGCTGGGTCTTATACCCAGATCATCTTTGACCCAATTAAAGAACGCAATTGCCGAAATTGAATCAGCCTGACATCTCAACAAAACCCTCGATATCCCATTTGTATCCAGATGAGAAAGGATCCCTTTTAAGCCGGTCTGGAGAATGGCCAAATTGGTACGATCTCGTTTGAGAGATGAGTAAATAAGATTCACCACGTTATTGGGGTTCTGGGTTTCTGGTAGGAAATGATAAAGAGGGCTTGAGAGAGACGTAGAATCTGAACCAACTATAGTTTGAAGAGACGATGATGACGACGACGAAGAGGACGAAAGCGACGATTTTGGCACAAATTTCTGATAGTATGGTCCATTGGATTCAAGAAGTATTAATTTTCTGGGGATTCTAGTTAGAACTCTACTCATCAGTTGACCATACAAGGAATGAAACACCGACAGAATGAGGAATCGGAGAGGGGAAGAGCAAGAACAAGCGCTTTAGTTGAAGATAATCTCGTTAGGGTTTAAGACAGGATTCTGTACTTGAATGCATTTCTCTCGTTACAGCAATATGTAGAAGTCGTCATCTTCGTTATAACTTTAATTACTTGAAATAAACAAATTAATTGAAATAATATCTGAAATAATGCCTTTACAATTGATTTTTTTAATTTAACTGAAGAAAAATTTACTTAATATAAAATTTTATTTTAATTTGTAATTAATTTACAAAATTATCTTAATTTTTCGAGTCTTATTAAAATAATATCATTTTTATTAAAATTCCGTCTCAAATTCAAATCTGGCTTAAAATCTAATTATCCGATCTAAAATCCAATTAATTCAAGTCACAGACTTCTCATCTTTAGCTGAGAATAGGAAATGTCAGACAGCAGCAGATTTTGTGCCAGTGAGAGTTAAATTGGAAAAAAAAGATGTAGATGTACATATATTCCAGAAGAAAATTTACAGATGTGGTTAGTAGGTCTGGTCTCAGCCATTTCAGGGCCAAAAAATCAAAAGCTGGTATGGTTGCTTTGATGCTCTAGTATCAGGTAAGTTAGTGTCTTACGAGCTTCAACTGACTGCCATGTCTGCAAGTCTAAGTTGCTTCTCCAGAGGCAAGTGCTCTTTCAAAGTTACACAAGCTTGATGCATGACTTGCAATAGAAATGCAGCCATTTCACGTTCTGATTCGTCAATAGGCTGTGTACTGAGTGTATCATCAGGGAATCCTGTGCCTGAAACCCAGGAGTAAATGCGTTCAGTCGAAGCCCAGAGATTAGAAACTATGGATTCTGCAACATGCTCCCAGTTCGGATCGCTCAGGAGAGAGGTAAGCGTAACTGGAAGATCGCTCAACACAGTGAGTCGATCCAGAGTTAGGAGAGGCATGTATTTGCAGCAGCTACCAGATAGCAGACCAACAAACTGTAGAGCCTGTAGCAGAAGAGCAGAAACTCGTTAGAAAGCATCAGACTGGGTGGCAAATGTTATACAAAGGCACGTATCGTCTTATCCGGACAACCAAAAGTGAACGGAACGTAGCAGTATTCTACTTGCATAGAAATAAGCTGCTTCTTATAGTGCTTCCTTCTTTGATGAGGAGTTTTAGAAAATCTAGCAGAAATTCTCGTAGGAAATAAGTGACGGCTTGGTTAGATCGCATTATGTTACTATACAAATTCAGAAGCAATTGCCATGCAGTTTTGGTAGGAGACTAGACGTGTATACCGTGGAAGGATAACTTGAGACACAGCTAATTTCTACTGCATCAACAAGCCACTGACTTTTGACACTTCCCTCTGCAAATTGCAGAGCTGCTACGACTTCAACAAGCAGATTCCAAATGCCTGAAACCATGAAAACATATGCATGAAACAAGGTATAGCTGAACTAATTTATTTGTTTATTAACATCATTAACACTTTTAAGTTTGCTGATTTGTTCATAGTAGTCAAGTTCACCACATGGAGCAACCTACCTCGTGATTTGGAGTTCAGTAGCCAGGCTTTTAATATTCCAAGCTTCATCAACGGGATGGAACCCATTCTCACAAGCTTGGCCATTGTTAGAAGCTTCTTAAGGACCTCAGTAGTCAGGTCATCTCCTTGTGTTAGATCCAGCAGGGAAACCTGATAGGGAGGACTCATTGAGGAAAGAAGTATAAACTGTAAATCACTGACACTTAAATTCAACTCAATTCAGCTCTCTTAATCCCAACCTGTTGGAGGTATTTCAACAATTATTGAGGGGATGAGACTTGAAAGATATGAGGAATAAATTTCAATTACTTCAATCATTTCACCGGATTTAAGTTGATAATTATGCAAACTCAAAATGCATGAAGAGTACCACAAAGAATATACGAAGAACAAGGTAGAACGGAAAGTATGTTTACCTGGAGGAAATCCAATAACCACTCGTCCTTAGCCTTTGCTAGGCATTTAACTACCTCTGACCACTCTTCTCCACAGATGGGAAGATCTGCTTCAATGGTAGCAGTGGATTCTGAAACAGGCAACAACTGAAACAACACTTGTATGCACTTCTCAACACTTGACATAGAATCTAAACAATTAAGAGAATTATCATCTAGACAATGGTAAAGACCCTTCCAGCATGATATTCTCAATGAGCTCCTCTCGTCAGGGTTATACACTTGGAATGAATTATGTGAAGTAAAGAAATCGGCAATATCACAGAACAACTTCTCTAGCCGAGAACCTGAGAATATTTTTATTAGGCCAGCAAGATGGAGAAGTAAAAAAGACTGCATATTTATGCTTAATGCGCTGAATCTTGAGAAGTCAGTAAGCTCATCCAGAAAAGTTAGGAGGGGCTCAAGCTCGTCTGCGTGAGCCATTGAGAATTTCAGACATTCCTGCCTAAGGGTTCTCTGTTTAAGAACTGAATTGGGTCGCAAAAACTCAGAAACTTGAGCCTCATATCTCATGCAGCGTCTAACAACCGATCCCCAATCTACAATGGGCAGTCTGGGAGCTTGTGAGAGGCAACTTAGGACAGTTATTATTGTTCCAACGTCCAAATTTTGATCTTCCTGGAAAATCAGAAAGCAAAGTATTTCAAAAGATTTATCACCTCAAATTTATGGGAAATACAACAGTTCTTTTTATCTGTGAATAAAAAGGATAATTTTAACACACAGGCATCATTTAACTTAAAGAGCTGAGAAGGCCACAAGTTAGTAGCAATTTTGGACATAGCAGCCAGAGCATATCTACAAGTTAACAGCTAAAATATCAAAGTATATGACCCCTCTAATAGTTGGTTACAGTCAGATAAAGCTTCATCTGTCTCAAGGATGATGTTATTTTGTGACCATGTTTTCAATTTTTGGTGAAAGGTAGATAATCAGTCACTGTGCATGGCAGATCCAACATATTATAAGTTATCATAATCTGCTGGAACAAAACAAAGATAAGCATCATAACATAATCTCTAAGCCATACCCCGGTATAGTTACGATGCATTAGCCAGACAGAGAGCTTCATGACTAAACTGTCCTCTGAAAAACTGTGAGAAACTGTTTTTGGTTCAGCAACATTAGTCTCAGCACTACTTTCAGTAATACCGAGTTTCTTGGACCATACATGATTTCGAAGGAATGAAAGAACCCAAGATGCATTTTGTTGCATTTGGAGGTCATCAGAATTCTGTGCAACGAGAAACATCTCTTGTATCAATGTCGTCAAATGTGGTTCAAAAACATGGCTCGAAAGCAAAGGACCTATCATATAAGTTGATTCCTGCCAAGCATATGGAAATCATGTTACATATGTAAGTCCATAGTGCCTATCATGCTTAACTAGAAAGACAAAAGAAGATATTAACCAACCATTTTTTTAGGACCAGTATTTGCTGAGGAAGAAAAAAGATGGCCATCAACCAAAATCCCTGCACCAGCTCCCATAGCATTAACTACTCCAAGCATCCCACCCAGTTGCACAAGATTGGGATGAGGATTAGAATAGCATCTTCTGAACAAGTCTAGGAAATTTTTTATTTGTTCAAATTCAACGCAGTGTACACCTTCATTTAAAATGCAAGCAATAAGATTTCCTGCTCCAACAGATGATGCCAATAACAAACTCTGGTGGAAAGCACCAGACATTTTCACAGATGTCAACTCAGATATGAGCTCAATGTAACCATTCATCAATTCGCCTAGTTCATTATCACTAATCATTTCCACCCTCTGGAAGAAAGCAACAATACTTGGAAGTACAAGACATGACCCGACAGACAAAAATTTATCTGATCCTTTACTAGGAAAGTTCGTGTTTAAATGTGGGATCCATGATATTATCAAGTCTTTTATCTTAGTCATGGCCTCATGTGCCCCAGCTCTGTATAGGGCACTAACAGAACTTCCCACCCCAAAGACAAGACCAGCAACACCCCAGATATCTTCCTCCAGATCACACTTCTCAAACGAATGTTCAGAACCTATCTCAATCTTGGTTTCATCACTGGCCTTAGGGAAATATTCAAGCAGAGCCTCTAGAGTATGATGTGAAGCTTGACAAAAAGGACTTATCATTAGAATTAATGTCCGGACTATCTTTCCTAGCATGTCAACTTCCTGAATCTTCAACTTTTCTTTCTCCAAATGAGTGTTATCAGAAGTTTGGATCCTCCTGGCAAGATCATGGCATGAAAAGCCTAAGCCAACAGCACATGCTCCTTTCACAAGAATGCTTTTGCTGCAACACAAAACCTGCGTGCACATGCTCTCAATCAGTGCACACATCAATACATATATATATAACCCAGGAAAAGAAATAAGAACACCCTCATTCCTCAGAGCTTTCTGAACATGAACTGAAACCTATAGAAACATCTACAAATAACATATCTTCCTACCTCCATAAGTCCATTAATATTTTGGAATTTCTGCTTATGATCAGTTACATGCAGGCAACTTGATATTAATCCAAGAGATATTGCAGCTGTCCATTGGCGGAATTCATGTTCATGCTGGAACAAAAAATTTAATAGAAATTTCGAAGCAGCAGCTTTGATAGTATGAGCAGATGGAGGCAAGACCTGAAAATAGCCAGCAAAGCATCCAATAAAGATACTTCATTCCTTAAAAGGCACAGAAACTTATACCAATGGTAAAATCGATTAATAGGTTTTCACCAAAGAAGATGGGGTAGAAGGAATCTTGCGCAGCCAGAGTTCGTTTGTCTTAGGCAGTAGAACTTCAGTAGGTACGTATATAGCAAAGAAAATACTGCTCTGATTAGAAAGGATGATTAGATTGCCTAGGTTTAGCAGAACATACTATCCATAACAACATTCACACAAAAATTCACCTTGGTCTCAGACATCTCTCACATTAAAAGGAATTGGTGACCAAAGTTATAGCAAGAAATTTGCATTGTACATATCTCTTACCATGCAGAGTGCACCAATTGCCAGTGCAATATTTTCAGCAGATCTTGGTATAGATTCTTCAGCAAGTTGCAACAAAACCTGCAGGACAAGAAACAGTAACATTGCACCTAAAACCCAAACCCAAAACCCAAAACTGCCTATGCTGGCAAAGTCGACAGAAAAGAGGTGAAGAAAGGGTATTATGAGAAAATGAAAGACAAAATATGCACCTTCAGGATATCATTAGCCACTTTTGACATTTTATCAGATGCTACAGAAGAAACTTTAGCATCAATGGTTGCAATATAACCCTTCATCCATCGACTCATGAACGATTTCCATGATTGTAGTGACAGAAGGGCGATGAAGATGTTTCTTGAAAGTTGAAGAGAAGCAGCTATATCCAGCAATGTGTTCTGATAAACAGTATGAACATCTTGCAACACCTGAAATAGGCAATGAAGACTTGAAATATTGGTCAATAATTGAGAATAAACTTCAATATGTGACTTATCATACCCTTCCTTGGTTGTTCAAATTTTTAGGGTTAAAGGAAAGGCATAATAGAGCTGCACCAGGTAGTTGTCCAGCACTATGTTTTCCACCTGCAGTTATAAAGCATAATCACAAGCGACATAGGTAGCATGATGGAATTGCAAGAGCTATATTCATGCCGTGGCTAAAGGGAATTTATGTTCTTGTTCTCCTAATTGACCACACCAAGTGGTAATACTCCTCTAATAGATGAGTGTGCAGAAAATGAAATGAAAATGAACAAAGGCGTCGACAGAAGTCCTTCAAATATATTCCTCAATTGTGTCAATCAGTTCTAAAAGGCTAAACTTGAAACTCCCATTGCCAACTAAAGATGCCATGACCACATGCAGCGAAATATCTTAGTCTTTTTATTGTTCTTTGACCCGATACCAGAAACTAAATGCAAAATAGTACGCATTCTTACTGCGCAGCATATGTTATTATACCTGAAGGGAAGAGAACCTGAGGACAGACATCTAGCAGTTTCTCAACCTTGTTTCCTGCAACCTTTTTATCCCTTATGAGTCTTCGCCGATTCCTGAAGAAAATAGAACTATTTGATATCAGGTGCTGCAAAACTCTATCACATAAAACAGAAAATCAAATACATTGTTTACATGTGTTCATGGTCTATGATTTTGACTTCAAAGGCTTCCATGGCCTTAAGTACATCAAGATTTGTCTCACTCAAAAGCAAATCCGTGTTTGCTTTTTTGAAATCTGGAATTCCACTTACTAGGTCTGGAACCTTAAGAACACAACATTAAATATGGATGAAATTAAGACATAATAAAGCATAGTACTTCATCCATTTGCTGTTATAGATGTCAAAGGAATGAAGTTATCAAACCAGAGGAAAAGTTCCAAAGGATATGCCTTCAAACTCAGAAAATTTACCTCATATTGGGTTAATGCCTCAAATGCAATAACCCTTGCCTTTGTCCATTGGTCCACATAATCAACATGTCTGGAGGAAGCAACGACCCACAAAGTTTGTAAAACATTTCTTGAAATTTCTGAATATGCTCCAGCATCCATGGCACCCCATCTCAAAAGAAGGCATAAACTGTCAATCAGAAGAATTAGTCGTCAGCCAGATATAATGATGACACTAAAAACTGTCTAAACATGGCTATAAACTAGCCAGTAATACTGGCAATTTGAAAGTTCAGCCTAGCTCAGCCAACCCTCTTCAGCTTTTACTAAGGCATTGGCAGATGTTGAAATATTTGAAGGAAACCATAATCCTAAATATCAACAAATGCTACAAAATGCTCACCTTTGGGCCAGAACAGGGCGTGTGGAGTAGTCCAGAACATGTTTTTCGATGACATCCCAAGCAGTGTAAAAATCTAGACAGAAAACAAATTGAGAGTTCTCTAAGGAAAATAGTGTAATTTTAATATAAATCACAACTTATTTCAGAACCATGCAAATAAAAAAAAATTGCTTGGAGATGAACACTGTAACCTTTGCTCTAGGAAACAAAATCATTTTCCAACTGTTGCTTAGGGGGAAAACATAAACATTTCTGCAGAAAATAGCTCTGCCTACTTAGTTGCATAAGCAGAAAGAAAATTTTTCAATATGAAGTTAGAGATATGCATAAAGTGTGGAGAATCCTTCTTCAACCACAAAAATTAGGCCAAGGACCTAGATACTTGTCATATTCTCTGCCAAAGGAACTACAAACTTTGCTTCCCCTAGCCAAAGGATGACTATCAAAGCCAAAGCTAAGCAGGCCTTAATGTTATCTAAGATACTTGGCAACTCTTGCCTATGATACTATTGGATGAGATGCTCAAAGAAATTGCACTATCATATTTCCCAAATGGTCTTGCAAGAAATTTACTGAAACCACTACTATCAGCTTGCTTGGAGATATTGAGACAATCAAATAAAATCTGTCTTCAATCATATACTGAATCCATACATGGATTGGAAAATGAAATAAATCATCCTTTAATTTCATAGGGCAATTGTCATTACCAATCACATCAGCTTCACAAAGATGAGCAAGGCTTTGAAAACCAAGAGATTGAATAATAGAATCCTGGTTCTCAATGCATGCCTGTTATTGAGAAAGAAAAGAACATGAGATTGAAAAGAAGCATGCATGGATTACCAGAAAATGAATATCTAAATATAAAAACCAGGTTCATTTTCCCCATACCGAAACAGACAAAATAAGGTCAACACCCCTATCAGGATTTTTCCTGCAAACATCCCTAACCGAAGCAGCCAAACTTATACAGATATTTCTCTCATACTTCAACTCCTTGAATACTTGTGGAAGTAATACCGCCTGCATATTATTAAGCACGTTATAAACAAAATCGAGCATACTGCTGCATCCATGTTGTTTCTTATTTTTCCTTTTTTCTTCCAAAAGATAGTTCCAATACCTAATAGCATAAAAAGAAACATGGCACTATTCATAAGCAGCATAGTAAGAACATACTTGCAGACTCCCAAAGGCACGGTCATTGATTTCCCACGTTTGACAAAGCAAACGAGCCCCTGTTGCAAACAACACTCTGCAGATGATAAACACAAAGCATAGTCAAAAACAATAAGAATCATAAACAGAAACAACAAAAAAACATTTTGCTCTTTGGAGTAGATCTTTTGAATTTTAGATAGTGATTCAAAATTATGACATCAATTTAATCTCCTAAGCAAACAAGCTCTATCATACACAATCTGGGGAATGGCAAAGTTCATTGAATCATAATCCTCACTATGCTTAGGATGAATGGGATACTCTAAATTAAAGCAATAAACAAGACCACAGCACGGACTAATTATTCTCAATTGATTCCTGTTATTCAATCCAAAACAGTATTGAGTATTGAATAAAGAAATGAAAGTGAGGCCATTAATAATCAAGGAGTACTTACACATTTCCATCCTTTTGAAGCATTGGCAGGATAGTCTGAACCACAAGTGGAATCATCACAGAATTCGAAGCAAGTGATGGAAGCACTGCTAAAAGTCTTGGCTGTCAGACAGATCAATTTAAAAAATCAAAAAATAAGAGAGAGAGAGAGAGAGAGAGTAAATGAAAGCCACCAAATGAGAAGAATGAGCATTCTCATACTAGAATAACTCACCACTAGATTGTGGCAATTAAAATCCTTTTGGTGAAAATGTTGCAGTAAAATAGAATGCACAGTAGCAGTGGAACTGCCTGCCTCGGATCCATAACACCAACAGCAGCCAATAAATCTATTGCAGTATTCCCCGATGACTGATGCATCACCAGAACTCCATTAATTGCAGAGAGTAGTGGAGGCATTTCTATGATATTGAATTGCATTATTATGATATAAATGAACTCTTGCAATGAAAGAAGGATACAATTAACATAGGATTTGGGGGCCTCACCAGCTAAAAACATTTCTTGAGACCGAGTAATAGGATGTGAGGACTTCCGCCTTTCAATGATATGCAAAGAGTGTTCTCTTAGTTGAGAACTCCAAGGATTTGGCCCATTGTGTATGCCTTTGACACTAGTTTTAGAGCCAGAAGCGAAATTTATGAAAAAACTGGACTGCAAAAATTGATCCTGGGAAACAAAATAGTCAAAATGTTGAGAGAACTAAATCATAGGATAGTCAAATAGCTAATAAATTTTCCTTTAAAGTAAACTCAAGCAGCCATGTCCCAACTAGATGAATGTGGTTGGTAGGAAAGTTTGCAACACTCTCTTCATCTTATGCAACAATAGTAGATATATAGGTAATAACTAAGAGTACTCTTCTCTTTTATTTAACAACATTGTGATGAAGGCTGACACCGAAGCCATTTTATGGAAATATGTTCTTAAACATCAATGAGAAATCTTTCTCTTTCTGGGTCTAAACAACAAATAGGAAGCATACATTGAATGGGTGAAAAACTAGCAAAACCCTGTAAAAAAGTGATTGAATATCTGATATTAAGAGGATAGAGATAGCTACATGCCTGAAACCAAAGATGTTGCAGAAGCCTATAAACCAGAAGCCCCGGTGAGCCGATGGATTGGGTTCTTCCTTTGTTGGACAATTCAATTCTTGGATGTCTCAACAATTGTACTAGGAGATGCTCTAACATGACAAGTAAATCAGATGCAGCTCCCTTAACAGGTCTAGAAGCAGATGACATAAGGTTGATGACAGGAAACATAAATAAGAGCTCTTCATCCAAAGCAGCTTTAGTAATATCATCCAAATTTGCTGCAAAATAAGTAAATCACTATAAACATTCAGCAGCGTCCCACAGGGTAAAGTAACAATAATGCACATGATGAGAAAGTCATCAAAGTACTAATTGAGAACAGAGATTAAATGTTTCAAACTTGTTCTATGGATACATGGAAAGCACAAAGTTTGAAGGAAAAATAAACAAAGCAACCAATTGTTCAGGATTGCAAGAAAATAACCATTAAAATGATAAGATGATGCATCCACAAGTATTTTTAATAGACAAATGAAGAGGCACCTTGGATGCCTAAGAGGCATATACAGTAATCAGAAATGTGAGTTTACCATATATATATAATTGATGAAAAGAAACTCATAAAATGATCATTCAAAAAAAAAAAAAAAAGCAAACCAGAATATATTACTTGAGTGCTTTTTTATCCTATATACATGGGATAGAGTGAACATACTGTTTTTCCTTTTCCACTTTATAAGAAAGGTTAGGAGCTTCAATAAAGAGAGTTGATCGTGTTCAAGTTCAGATTGAATGAGGACAATAAATAGAGACAGCATCACTGATGATAACTCAGGGACATATTGCAAAGCAAGATCTTCTTGGACAACAAGTAACCGTTTGACAAGTTCAACAATTAGCTCAATGCCACCAGAATGCCCACGAAGGTGTGTCAATAAGGAAAGAATGTCCTCTGACAGTTTCACACCAAGCTTTTGAGCCACAGCTACCAGCTACTAACATATCAAAAAAGATATGAAAAATTATAACATGCAGATGATGGAGTAATTATCCTCGAGATGCAAACTCGTTTACAAACACTCAAAACCAAAGCTTTAAATCATACCAATCCTGTTCCAACCAACCGTTTCAAAACTACTGTGTAAGCATCAACAACGCTTTCCAGGTAATAACTTGAGTTCCTAAGTTCCTGCATACCATGCCAATACAGTTAAACCAGTAAAGCAACGCCGAATATACCAAGACTACAACATCGGTAAATAAGTGTACTGACGTCTAAGTTCTTGTGCGGTAGATAGGAAATGCTTCTGGCTATTAGTTTAAGAACTGGAATGGCCTCACAAGGATATGAACAACAAAAAGATGCCATTGATGATATAAGCTCCCGTAAAAATAAAGATCCTGATAAATCTGAAAAAGGTACTCGAAGAATTGAAAAATTAAGAAAGGGTCGCAGGAATTCAGAAACTTCCACCATTCCCAACTCCCTATTCTGTGCCATAAGGAGTAGAACTTGGTGGACCAACTCAGAATGAACTTCAACTCTGCTCGACAAAATCTGCACTCCATAAACAACCCACATATAATCAACCAT
>JAOSBP010000001.1:21765613-21778032 GCA_027563825.1 Erythroxylum mucronatum | reverse complement strand
CCTTGAGAGAAAAGTTTAGAAAAGATAAATTAAAGAATAATACTTTAAGGCTATTGAAGTATGGACTCCATTATTAGAAAAACGATTATTTGTTGATGAAATGTCTAATGGTAACGCATATTCATCACTCACAATTGAATACATTGAACACTTTGTCACTTCACAATATTTCTACAACACTTTCAAGGATTTGTTAGAGATAGTGGCTTCTTATCTCCTTCCTCCTCATTCTTCCATTAAATAAGAAAATGGACATTAGATGGTTTGATATTGTCATATTACCATTAGTCTTATCATTTTTGTTTGCCTTTACAAATTATTTAATTAATATAGGAACGACAATAAGCAGAAGTTAGAGTTTTATCCGAATTTTTAAGCAATATGGATTGATTTTCATATTAAAACGACGTTATTTTATTAAAATGTAATAAAATGTTTTTTAATTCCATAATATCTAAGTTATTGAATAAAATAACATTTAAATCGGTTCAAACTGTTTAAATTATACCTAAATTCAACTAAATTCTAGTTGAAATGTCATCCCTAAACTAGTAATATGCTTAAATTATTTAGAAGAGAAGAAGGTTATCTTAAGTTAATCTAGACTGAAAACAAAGAATCCTTGTTTTATAATTACACTACTCCTTTTCTTAATACCCTTTTAAAGTATTTAAAGTAAAGATATTAAATTATAGAGTTAAATACGAGGGAATTATTAGAATTTAATTTTTTATTAAAAATATCACGCAGACCTTTATTTTATTATTTAATCATCATACAATTTATGTAATTATTTTTATTAATTTTCATATACTTCAATGTAAAACTATCATCTTTATTAAGTAGGGATAAGGCTGTGTATTATCGGACCTCTTCAAAACTCACGTCTCAACAAGATTTCAATTGATGATAATGACGGTGATTTAATATAAAACTGTATAATATTATTTTGTAATTATAAATTAGTAAAAATTAATGAAACATGTCAAATTTAATTAAATAATAAAACTAATACAAAAAATAAGTGATAATTTTTAAATATAAAATTAAAAATTTTAAAAAATAAAATGACGTGGAAGCATGATGTAGTTAACCCTAAACTATATTTCTACCCAAAATCTATGCCTTTGGAGAGCACTATCAATGCAAGAAGGCCACATTTGTCAATCTACACATGCGGATGTTTCGTCATTGAAGTGACTTCAAAAGTCTAATGTGGAAAATGAACGGTCCAAATTTGGCATAGTATCGATGATGATTATATTGGGATATACCACAAGATTTGAGAAAACACGAACCTGACCAATGTAGGCAGCTTTATTATGATACTTTAAAAAATCATTTAAACAAGATCCTGAAATTTCGGCCTACCCTATAAATCTTGATGCCTAGGTTAACAAGTTGTTGGAAGGAAGTTTGAAAAATGCTAGCAAAGTTTGCATTTCATTTTTTAATTTTTATATAACATATTACATATCTATTAAATATCACGTGAATGTCCATCTATTAGTCACGATAACAGAAGTAATGTTTGACTTTATTTATAAGAATCTCGAAGGTCCGTCTTTAAAATGAAAACTTTATCAAATTTGTCACTAAATTAAAACATTTTTTAAAAATTAAACACTTTTAAATTTAAATATGTTATCTCATTAATTTAATATTTTATTGAATTATAATATTGGCATGTGCAACTAAAATCTTTAAAAATCAAACATTAAAATCTTAAAAAGTACCCATAAAAATAAAATTATAAAAAGTGTTTGATTTTTTTAGATGTTTTAATTTAATATTAAGCTTTGTAAGCTTTCAATTAAAATTGTACAAATTATATTAAAATATTATCTTCCTGATATGACATATTTATTAAGTCTCACATTAGTCATATAAAAATTCCTGTTCCTCTCTTATACCCAATTCAAAAGGCCCAAGCAAATATGGCCCTCTCTTAAACCCAATTCATCCCAAATGACACTTTGTAATTGGAGATTTATGAAGTGCAAAATGGATGACTATAAAGTTAATTTTTTTTAATGACTATAAGATAACAAGTTCAAGTTACAAAAAAAGCTCCCTGCTTAGCCTTTTTATGATAGAAATAAGTAGACTTGACAATGGGCTCTAACCATAAAAGTCTTTTAAATTTAGCCCGGTCCGAAACTAGCTGCATAAATTATAGTCAGCAGAAGGAGAAGGACCTGCAACGGCAGAGGCTACTGACCCTCTGATTGTTCTTAGACGGCTGTTACGAGTCTGGTAAGCCTAGAACGAAGTCCTAGATATTGAATAGCCTGGAATGTGAAAGGATCCCTAAAAATAGAGAAGGACGGGCAGCGCTTCCGCAAGGGCCTCCCCCCTCTTTATTCCCGGTCAAGATAGATGGGAAGGAACCCTATCAAGTAAAGGCCATAAATAGCCTCTCTTTTTTTATGTACGTACACCTTTGTTTCAGAGCCAGGGAAAAGCACAAGTTATCCTTATAATGGTGTCTTCTGGACTAGTTAAGGTCGGACAATGCTTTCAAACTGACGGGGGATCGCAGACTAACCACTTTAGCAACTAGCCACTTTAGCAGCTCGAAGGATCAACAACTATGTTTGGTTTTTTGAGGGGTGATAGTGGATTTGTTGACTGATAAATCACCCTTACTGCCACTCTACAGAACCATACATGAGATTTTCACTTCATACGGCTCCTCGTTCAAATCTTTCGAAGTCATTGGATCCTTTTCTTCGTTCGAGAAGCTCCTCCCTTTATCCACTTCGTCCCGAAGAGTAATTAGGACAAATTTAGTCACTTTTTTATGTTCCAATTGAATACTTTGATTTTTTTATTATTGAATTTAATAATTATAAAACTCAATCAACTTGAGTGAAATAATGTTATTTAAATGTATTTTTGTTATATAAGTAAAATGATATTATTTAATATATGGATAAGATTAAGTTTTAAAATTTAAAGTTTGAATGTAATTTTGAATTTAATTCGAATCTTTTAAAAAAAGAAAAACTCAAATATTTAATTAAAATTTTAAATACCTCAAATTAAATCTTGTTAAATTTAAATCAGATTAAACTAATTTTGAATCCTTTTAAATATTAATTCAAAATATTCTTATATATAATTTTTATTATTTTAATTTTTATGGTTTAAATACAAAATAAAAATATTAAAAATTTGTATTTTTAAAATTTTGAATTGAAGTTATTCAAAAGATTTAAACATAATTTAAAAATTGAGATTAATTTTCTTTTTTTATTTCTTTTTTTTCCTGTGGATCATTTAGAAATAATCTCTCTATTAATTAAAGCTATGACAACGTATTATTGAACTTTTTCAATTTTTGCATATCAATAAAATTCATACTAAATGTTATTATTATAAATCTAGTTTAAACTTTTTGAAATATACCTAAAAATGCAAATGGTCTAAACTTGGCAAGTACTTGCATAAGCACTAAGCAAGTAAGCAGTCGATTCATGGGAAGGAAAATAACAATTCAAAACGACGTCGTGCGATTCAAACATTTTTATGGGTTATAGAAATAACTCATGAGCCAGTCCAGTCCGGTTTAGTGTCCCGAATAGGTTTAGGAGCTCATTTGCACTCGCATCCAAACACTCACAAATTCATAAAACCCGTCCAGTTACGCGTTTGACCCGACTCGGTTAGCTTAAACCCTAATTTCCCGATAGTGCGTTCCTTTTCCCTACGCTCAAACCCTTGTCTCCTACTTTCCAAGCTTCTCTGCAGCAATGGCGAGGGTAACGAAGCACAAACATTACAGGCCTCCCGTAAGTTTTCTGAGAATCTCGTTTTCGAATACAGAAAGCTGTAATCGTTTATTATCTCATTGAAACTGCAGTCTTAGGTATTTTATAAGTTTTTTTTTTTGGTTTGGTTGTTGCTCGAATATTGTAGGGAAAGAAGAAGGAAGGTAATGCTGCTAGGTATATGACCAGGAGTCAGGCTGTGAAGCAGCTTCAAGTGAATCTCCCTCTATTCAGGTGCCGCCCTCTCTCTCTTTTTCCCTATTCCTTTTTTGGGGATTGCGTTTAAGGTATACAGACAAAAGGGTGTTTTGGAATTGGCTTGTGATTGATAGGTTTTGGTGTTTATTGTGATTGTAGTTTTGTGTCGAGTTCAATTTCGTTGTTTGGTTTCCGTACGAATGAGAAGTGAGATGGAAGGTTGAGTTTTAGTTATTTGGTTATCTGAAAAAAGATGGGGGGAAAACTTGAACGTTAGATTTATATGAAATTGTATCCTTGTTTTAAGTTGATTGAGTCATTGTGGTACAACGAAATGAAATATTCTGCTATGTTTATAAAGGCATTAAAAGTTTACTACAGGTATGGTGTATGTTCCCAACAGATTAGGGTAACCGCAACGTTGGATGTCAATTTATGTGTATCATCCTTTATTTCATTGAACGAACTTGTAGGTTATTCAATTTTGTTTCTGGTTTAAGTGGCGTTCAGATTCATCAATGAAGGCTATATGTTTAGAGTTTCTTTAATTTTAAAATTGCAGGAGACTGTGCATTCTTAAAGGCATATTTCCCCGGGAGCCAAAGAAGAAGGTGAAAGGAAATAACCATACTTATTATCACGTTAAGGATATTGCATTCCTTCAACATGAACCATTACTTGAGAAGTTTAGAGAAATAAGGGCATACCAGAAAAAGATTAAAAAAGCTTTGGCAAAGAAGGATGAAGATCTGGCTAATCGTCTCCGCACACGTGAGCCTACTGCCAAACTTGACAATCTTGTCAGAGAAAGGTTTGCTGATTGATGCAATCATATTGATTTAGTGAAAGTATTTTAAAAATCTTGTTGTTTTGGCATAGATTACTAGTGATAATTTGGAGGACCAGGTCATTTATGGTATAAGAAGCTTCTAAGAGAGATTGTTTCTTGTTTTGAATTCTAGATATCCAAAGTTTGTTGATGCACTTAGAGATTTGGATGATTGTCTCTCGATGATTAGCCTTTTTGCAGCATTGCCTGCTGAACAGAGATTGAAGATCAATGTGGAACTTGTTCACAAGTGTAGAAGGTAATATATGCATATTTAAGATTCTTAAGGTTGTAAAATTTGTGATACGAAGCTTATATGATGTTGGGTTCATTATATACAGTTGTATAATTGTGCTATTTCCTTGCATTCTTTATGTCCCATTTAATCTAATGTTGTCTTTTGATTTTTTTGCTAGGTTGATTCATGAATGGCAAGCATATGTTGCACGCACTCATAAATTGCGTAAAGTTTTTGTATCTGTGAAGGGCATATACTATCAGGTTTATAATATCGTATTGCTTATCGTTTCTGAAGCTCTTTTGCACTGTGGTGGCACTTGGTTTACTGTATTCTTAAAGTTTGCAGGCTGAGGTTGAGGGTCAAAAGGTCACGTGGCTAACTCCTCATGCAATACAGCAAATTTTACCAGATGATGTTAACTACAGTGTTATGTTAACATTTTTGCAGTTTTACGAGGTAAAAAAACTTGAGACAGACTGGATTCCCCCTGTTCTCTATATCACATATTGTCACAGAGATTGCTACCTGGTTTATTTTCGTTACTTTTTCCATCTACTTCACAATTTTAGTAATAATAATAAAGTGGAAAGGGGTTATTTTATAATTTGGTAGAAAGTTAGTAGCAAGAGTCAAGCTTCCTGAAGGAAGGAATTGAAGATAGATTGTTGTCCCGTTTATGTTCATTTTTTGTTCTGCTTACTTTATACTGTTTGAGTAATCATCATAAAAAATGGAGAGGTTGTCATGTAATTTGGTAGAAGTTAGTACCAATAAACGGCTTTCCTGAAGGAAAGAATTGAACACTGGACTAGGAAAGTTGATGAAAATAATAAGCATAAGGTTATCATCTCTAATAAATAAATTTGGCATGCTTACTTTTACAATTTACTGACGCCTCTCTTTTTTGTTTTGTTCAGACGCTACTTGGATTTGTAAATTATAGGCTTTATCATTTCATCAATGTTAAGTATCCCCCCATCCTTGATCCTCGACTGGAAGCTTTAGCTTCAGGTTTGATTTGCTTGTGAAGATTAAACCATCCATCTCCCTTATGAGTCATATGCTATTGTTAGCCTTTTCCTTTTACCTGTCAACTAACTAATTTCCACTTCTTTGTTTCTGCATCGCTGTGCTGTTCTGCAGAACTTTACGCGGCAACGAGATATATTGATGCCAATTCTAGAGCCTTGGTTCAAGACAATGATTCTATTTCATCTATATCAGATCTAGACAAGGCACAACAAGGAGGGACGCATCATCAGGAATCTGAACTAAGGCTTGCCCAACTTCAGCATCAGCTTCCTTCTAATGAACCTGGTGCATTAATGCACCTCATTGAAGATAATATTGGTGAGAATGAAGATGATCAGGATACAAAGGAGTGTAAGAAGCTTTTCAAGGATATGAAATTCTTCTTGAGTCGTGAGGTGAGGTTTGATTACAGGGGTTGTTATAGTAGATTTGCTGGCATCTTCCAATGTAAAGTATATGCTTGCTTGCCTACGGTAAACTTGTATCTTATTTTGGCTATAATACATCTGCTTGTATTTATCTGTTGTAAACTCTTCACCTCTCGTTCCAAGATTTTAATGCCGATGAAACTATGAGCATTTTAATTATATATATATATATATATATATTATATAAATGTGCTTGTGATTTTTACTTCCTTGATCCGAGTGTTCGGTCTTAATCTCAATATTTATTAATCATTTTATTACATTAATTTCTTGATCAATCATAATAACACCTGATTTCGGTATATGTTATTAGGTTTTAGCAACTTTCAGGTACTAAAGCCATGGTGCAAGGTGCAATTAGGATCCTTTGATAGGCAGTTTTATAACTGTGTCATTTGTAGTGATGGAATGGTATCTGGCATTTATGTGATTACTGGTTGTAGTTATTTATCAAGTACAGCCTTATGCTTCATTTTCTTATTACGGAAGTTCAATCATTTTACTTTTGCGTCTAGGTGCCCAGAGAGTCGTTACTTTTTGTAATTTTTGCGTTTGGTGGTGCTGTTTCTTGGGATGGGGATGGGGCTCCATTCAAGGAAGTTGACCAGAGCATTACTCATCAGGTTTGATACTAATGACCATGCACTCGTTATGTAGTTGTGAATATGCCAACCCACTCTCCCACAAACAGTGTCATTTTTTTTTGGTTTGTTGTGTATTCGTTTTGAGATAACTAGTGATTTCAGATTGTTGATAGGCCAACCCAAGGTCATAAATACCTTTCAAGGGAATACGTTCAGCCTCAGTGGATTTATGATTGTGTAAACGCTAGGATCATATTACCAACTGACTGCTATATTGTGGGACGGTAAGCCTACTCTCTGATCATTCCCTTTTTTGTTGTCTGGAAATTATTCAGTTTTCTTTCTTACGTTGAGAGAACTTGTACTCTTATTTGATAGTTTTGAAGCTGGTTGTTTGTATTGTCAATAGGATTCCTCCACCACATCTATCACCATTTGTTGATAATGAGGCAGAAGGTTATGTTCCTGATTATGCTGAGACCATCAAACGTTGGCAAGCTGCTGCCAGGAATGAAGTCCTTCCAATGCCAAGTCTGGGTAAGGAAGATTTGGATGATCCTCAAAATTTACTGGTTGAAGGATACATTAATAGAGCAGAAGCTATTGAAGCTGCTGAGAGAAAACGAAAGGTATGTAACTGCTTAATTTGAATTTCATAGAGTAAGGAGCAGAAAACATTCTGCAACAAGTCATATCTAGCTACCAGTCTGTAATTAGAACCAAAATTCATATTTCCTTCTTTTGTTGTTCTAGATTTAACTCACTTTTTTGGTGAGATAGTGTGAATTTCTCAATGTATCTTATGTGACTTATTCTTTGATGATGCAGATGGCGTCTCTTGAGAAGCAGTATCACGAAGAGCTAAAAATGGAACTCCAAGGTGTTAATAATCCTTCATTGGCTTCAAAGAAAACCAAGACGACCTCACCAGAGAACGAGGAGGCTAAGGAAGAATCTATACCTGATATTCAACAGATTGCCGAGGATGCTGAGAAAATGTCAAAAGTATTGATGTCCCGTAAAAAGTTGGGACTCTATGAAGCTATTGAGGTAAGTAGCATGCGCTTCTATCTTATTGCTGCTACCTTTATGTTTTTCCTCATTGACTCTACATATAGTGCACAAGTTAGATGTTGAAGTAGTACTCTTATTACTAACCAGTATTCCCGAAAACAGTAGTTTTCAGATTTGGTGTTTTCATTTCTTTTCTTCAACTGATTTTTTGACTCCATTTCATTGTTTCAGAAAAACAAGCACCGAAAGAAAGCTCATGTTAACAAACTCAAAGAGAGGAAGAAACTGCATGAGACGCAGAAGTCTGCTTAGAATTGTGGAAGTTTCAAAGGTTTGTAAAACCACTAGTTGTTTCTAAAGCCGTTGAAGTTTGTAGTATCTTGATGTATTAGCTTTCTAGTTTTTACTTCATAAAAGTGAAACTTTTTTATATACCTTACATTGAGTTTGCCAATTAAGGTTATGTTGACCCAAATTTTGCTCAGATCTGTATATGATTTTATTCAGAGTTTGGAAAGTTCAGTTCTAGAGCATGGTTCTACAAGCTGCCTTGATAGCAGTAGGGTCTTTGGTTAGTTTCAACAGTTTGAATCTGGACTTGTTTTCATCCTCATGTCATATGAATATGTGAAACTGGTTTCAGCTTAACATGGAAAGAAAAGAAGGGAAAGTGTAGTGATCAGAAGCTCCGAAACTTTTGTTGTCTTCTGAAATAACTCCATTTCTGTATATATTTACCTTGATAACGAGCGTTTAACTATAGTATGCATTTCTGGAATTTGCATGTAATCAACATGGTCAATCCTCAGTAACATTAACAATTTGAAACCGATACGATCTTTTTATAACTTTTCCAACTTTACCAAGTGGGGTTTTTATCAATGTTTTTAAAATCAGACCCGGTACGATAAAAGGTTCAATCGATATTAAACTGTTATAAAATTAATTAAAAATTGAATAAAATTAAATTTTTTAAAAATATGATTGAAAGAATTATTAATTTATAAAAATTGATCGATTAATTGATAAGCTAATTGGTTTTTAATAACAAAAGTTATTAAAATAAATCGAATTGAAGTTAGAAAACTGAATCGAAAAAATAAATGATTTAAATTTTATACAGTGAATCGGCCTAATTGTTTGAGTTTTGTAGTCGTTGGTTTTTATAATCTAAAATAACATATCTTTATCCATTTTTTGCTGGAAAAACGACGTCGGACTGATATGCCGAAAGGGTTAGACATATATGGAAGACAAAACTAAAGGGTTAGACACATATGGAAGGCAAAACTAAACGCGGGAAAAAGAGCCGTTGCTCATTAAAACCCCTAAAATTTTGGCGCCAAATTGCCCCCTTTCGAGCTTAGCTTTATAAACAGATTTTGTAATATTTGCATATAATAATATATCATCCTTTTTCTCTGCTTCGACAGTCTACACCTCTCTTCTTTTCTCTCTCTCCCTCTCATAATTTTCCTGCAAAAAAAATCTCTCTTTTTTCCTTCACTTTCTGAGCCCATTTTCTCTCTGTTTCCCTCTCTAATTTGGGCATCCGAAGGCCTTTTCTCTTATTCCTCTCTTCTGTCTCTTTCTTTTTGTCCTCTGTTTTGATTCCTCAAAACCAAAATCCCATCTTTTGTCTCCCCTGTTTTCCTCTGGTTTAGCTCCTTCTTTTACTGGTCGGACATGGGGTTTCCAAAGAAGGCACAGGTGGATTCGGGGTTGGACTCGGAAGCCAAGAAATGGGTAATCGCCGGAATCTCGGTAAGGCCTTCACTGAAGCCGGTAAACACTAAACCAAGAGTGAAAGACAACGACGGTGACGATTCCGAGGATTGCTCTACTACTCCTACTGCTAGAGAAGCCAGAATACCAGAAAGATTGCCGTGTCCTCCGGCACCCATGAAGCGCCGTCCTTCACGGTGTCACTTTAACCGTGTTAGGGAGTTCTTTACCCCTCCTGACTTGGAGGCAGTGTTCAAATCGTATGTTGACAAGGAAAATAGAGAGGTTGAGATTAGAGTGGCCCAGTAGGCGAGTAACGTGAGAGGTTGAGTTAGAAAAAAGAAGAAATTAGTGGCTTTGTAGTTTTTTTTGGTTTCTTTACTATCAGCTTGTGATATTAGTTATTAGTAGATGTTATGAGTTGAAGATGTACAAAGATATGAGATTTCATGAAATGAGTAGCTTAGTTTCAATTTTGTTGCGTTTAAAGTTTTCTTTTTTTTGCTCTGTTTTTTCTCTTACCTTCGTCTAAAGTTTGTAAGTGCAGAGTGTGTTGTTCATCTTCTAGTAGAGATTGTAGTTTCATGGAAATTATGGACTGCATTTGCTGTAATACTAAGTCGAAGCTTGAAGATTTATCCTTTTTGATGAGGTTGGTTTCCATATTCTTGTATAGTTGGTATGTTTATGAGAAGTTATGATTCTAGTGGGAGTTTGCTCATTACTCTCTCGAAAGTTGATAGTGCCCGGTAAAACTGGAAACCTTTATGCTATGACCATTCTCTGCTACAATCATAGTATCATCAAGCTTCTATTCTTAGCAATCCCTTCTCTTTCAAAATCATTAGCTTGGCAGTTATATTATTGAGCCAAAAGACAAAATCCATGTTCATAGTACCGGCTGTAGCCTTAAGCCTTCTTCACCTTCACCTGCTATGACCTTAGTTCCTGAAGCTCTCAGTTTCCAAGAAAAGAAAGCACACACGTGTACAGTATCAGTAGGTTTCCAATGTTGGAGAATATCAAGGAAAGTAACCAAAAGAACTGAATCAAAAGTAAATCCTTTTCATGGCATGGATTTGTGACCTCAGCTAAACTTAGTGCAACTCCCTGCTTCTTTGAACTTATCTCCTGTTGTAAAATGACAAAACATGTACAAATTGGCGTGTTAGAATCCTATGTGGGGTTAAGGAGCAGGTTGTCTGGTTTCACTTTCAAGCACTTAGTGACAAGGACCTTCTGAAGAGATTCGATGAGTTTGTGGATAAGATTTAAGCCATGTTTATCATTCAAACACCAATTTTTAAATGGAGAAGACAAGGCATGTACTTGAAAGATTTTAAGGGATTTGTTTGAAAAGGTGAGAAATTTACATATGATGAGGTCCTTTTCTTTCTCGTATTAAAAACAGGACAAAGGCTTCTAGGGATGAGGATGCTTTAAGAAAGCCTGTACTGTGCTAAAAACTATTGTCTTACTTTGTCAGATTCTGGTCATTTTGGGTGTATTATGCAACAAATGTCTCTATTATGGTCTGTTGGCCATATGTTACCTCAGAAGCAGCCATAGACAGAACAATATGTTCTGCAGTTTCTGCATAATTTTAACTGGGTTTCGTTTACTGGTTCTTTAGTGTGGTCTACAAAAATTTACAGAGCAAAGAAAGTTCTGTTCTTGGATACCAAGAGCTCGTACTAGTCTTGAACAAGAAACACGAACTCCATGTCCCAACCACTGCAATTTCTTTTAACAGAGGGAAAAGGAAGAGCAGGGCTCGGAGGTGCTAAGCTACAAATCCCTTTGAAAAAGGAAACGTCTTTTACTGTGATGTCAATGTTCATTTATGAACGAACAAACATTTTTGACCAAAGCTAAAGAAATTGAATGCCTTGAACCTGCCTGGTTTGGTTTCCAACACCTGCCTGGGTTTGGGTTCCAACACCTTCCTGGTTTGGGTTCCAGTGGTTCCACCAAGCTCCAAACTTTCATTGATGTTTCCTTGTACCTCGGGTCGGGGACCAGAATTGATAAAACTAAAGAGAACGTACTTGCTGACGTATTATCTTCCTCCATGGACTTCCGAGATTCCTCAAAACAAAGCATACAAAAAGCATAATTGTTCTCGAACAGTGTGATGATGAACAGAAACAAACTTAATAAAAATAAAGAAAAATATAAAACCTACAACTATCTTTTCACAGAAGGTTTAAGTAAATTTTTATTACTATTTTTAGCATTATTTTATATTTTAATATTATTAAAATAAAACTTATTTTACTTTAATTAAGGAATAAAATAAATTCAAAGATAATAATAATAACTTATCTAAATCTCTTATAAAATATTAAGGTATAAATAAAATTCAATCAATATTAAAAAAATTATTTTCGTAATCACGTTAATATTTAGTGAATTTTATTCATTTAGTTATGATGTCATATAAATTAAATTGAAATATCAATTATTAAGAATTAATTAATATACACCTAACTCCATTATTATTTAACATATTATTAATATGTTTTAAAATATTAAAATATGTTATATTATTATAAAAATTAGTTAAATCTTTTAAAAACATATTAAGGTTCCATT
>JAOSBP010000001.1:21750702-21762350 GCA_027563825.1 Erythroxylum mucronatum | reverse complement strand
GTTAAGCATATCTAAATCACATTGGGGGAATTGTTCTTTAACCATTGTATATAGTAATGTTTCCGCCATTGTTCCATCCATGCGGCTATCTGTGATGCAGAATATGCCATTTTTTGACAGAGAAGAAGTTGGAGGTTTGACAAGCAGGTTAGGCGCAGATTGCCAACGACTGTCTCGTGTTATAGCAAATGATGTCCATTTGATAGCACGCAATGTGCTTCAGGTTTGCAGTTCTTTAGGAATTATTTCTTCATGATACTCACAAAGCTAAGTGGTGTATTCTAACTATTTAGTTTTGCGTATGAATGTTTAGGCGATTGGTGCAGCTATCAATTTGCTTACTTTATCTTGGCCTCTAGCATTGTCTTCATTGCTGATATGCTCTGTTCTTGCTACAATCTTTATGGTTTATGGCCGGTAAGTTTGTTGTCTTTCTTTGCCCCATCATATGTTAAACGATTGGTGTTAAAGGTGTTATGGGAGAACCAACCCCAAAAGTTAGCTTGAAGGGTTAGGAGAGCCGTCTCTTTCATTACCAATGTGGGACAATTAGACCGTAACAATTGGTTACTTACAATTCCAACATAGTCTAATAGGATTGTCTTATCCACTACATTTATGTAGGCTTTAGTTTCCAAATTTGTTTACTTTCCCTAATAACAAATGAATTCCTTTCCTTCATTAACTAAAAATACTTTTACCCTTCATGTGGATCATTTTTCTGGTTCTTTGGAAATTTTATCTGAATATTTTCTGCTCTGAAACAAATGCTTATTGGTATAAACATGGGATGTAAAGAAGTTGCCTAATAATTTCTTTAATAGGTACCAGAAGACAGCTGCGAAGATAACTCAAGATGTTACTGCTTGTGCTAATATGGTGAAAATTAAAATGTTACTGAATGTTTCAGTTTTAAATATAATATTTTCTTTTTCTTGATCTTGATTACATTTTGGTATAGGCTGTGGAAGAAACATTTTCTTTGATTAGAACTGTGAGGGCTTATGGGACAGAGGTGAAAGAACATGGAAGGTAATAATCTGAACTTTTAAATTCTAATGATGGATTCATACTGGTATGATTCTTCACTTTCTTAGAGGCATCCATAAATGCTGAACCATTTTTATGAAATGAAGAATTGTAGGACATATAGTTTCTGCTAGTCCGGGAAAGTCAAATTTTTATTCTAAATGGTGATAGGTACAAACAGTGGTTGGAGAAATTAGCTAATGTAAATGTTCGAGAAAGTGTGGCTTATGGGTTCTGGACTATGAGTTTTAGCACTCTTTATCGGTTAACACAGGTTTGGACATTATTTAAATGATGAAGAACAACAATATGGTGCTTTGCTATTGCTGGTGTTCTTTATAAAATCTGATTTTAGTCTGATATCTTTTTTCTCATTTTACCTTTTCTAGATTTTTGCAGTGCTGTTAGGTGGAATGTCTATAATGACTGGCAATGTATCTACTGAGCAGCTCATTAAGTACGTATTGTACTGTGAGTGGTTAATTTATGCAACTTGGAGGATAGTAGACAATATATCATCGTTGTTGCAGGCCACTGGAGCAAATGAAAAGGTTTTCCAGTTACTGCAACTCTCACCCAGTGACCAATTCATGGCTCAAGGTAGACTCCACCCAGTGAGTCACTGTATGCTTTGAATTAATGGGCCAAGAATTCTGTAGATTCAAATAATTTAGATGGCTGGTCCAACTGTTTGCAGGGGTGAAATTGCAAAGGCTAATGGGACAAATTCAGTTTGTTGATGTGTCATTTCACTATCCTTCAAGGCCAGCAGTACGTTATCTGCAACACACTTTGTTCAGACTTCCTTGGTAGAGCTAGACATAATGAGTGAACTAGTTTCTTAGTTCATTTCTTTCTCTAAATGCCAAATTCACGAATTCAATGTGTTTAATTTTCTCTGCTATTTGGATAGGTTCCCATACTAGAAAACTTGCACCTGTCAGTACAAGCGAATGAAGTGATTGCACTCGTAAGACTATTCTATTTTATGATCTCCCTCTTTACGAGGCTGGTTTAAATGACAGCTTGTGTGTCATTTGAAAAGGTTGGACCTAGTGGCAGCGGAAAAACCACTTTAGTTCATCTTTTACTTCGCCTGTATGAACCCACCAAGGGCCAGGTAACTGCATTGGCTTTTCACTTTCACCAAATTCTGAATGCCATAACCAAAATAAAATACGGAATGTTCTTGTGCGTGTTTCACCTTATCCGAAACAGGCATAAACCAATGCAGTAACAGATTTTGTTTGTATAACAATGTTGTTTATCACCGAGTCCCTACTTATTGCACTACATTGTCAGTCCTCTCAGGGATTGTTCCATTGACAATTTCAGTGAACAGTAGCTACTTTCTGAATTTCAGATCTACATTGATGGTTTTCCTCTTAAAGATTTGGATGTCAGATGGCTGAGAGAAAATATAGGATATGTTGGACAGGTTTGAATCTATAACTCATCATATCTGTACCTAAGATAAGCTTATACTAATGTTCCCATTTAGTCAGGAGCTGGAGCTCTTCCACATGGATGTTAAGTCGAACATCACATATGGATGCCATCGAGAAATTTGTCAGGAAGAGATAGAAAATGCCGCTAGACACGCCTATGCTCATGAATTCATCTCAGCTCTTCCTGATGGCTATCAGACAATCGTTCATGACAACTTGCTCAGTGGAGGACAGAAGCAGCGAATTGCAATTGCGAGGGCTATGCTCAGATACCCTGCAATTCTGATCCTTGACGAGGCTACCAGTGCATTGGACTCGGAAAGCGAGCTCTTTGTCAAGGTTTTGCCTATTTTATCACCATCTGAAAAACCAAATGAGAAGTTACTAATTGATAATTAACAGTTCTTAATATGTATTACAATGTCCAGGGGATTCTTCAAGAATTCAAGAATGGAAAAGATGCAAAAAGATCTATTATAGTTGTATCGCACAGGTATTTTGTGTGTCTGTACTGACTAGTGCAAAGTGACTAATTTTGAGATCAGTTCCTTAACTTGGACTAACTTTTGCAGGCTTTCTACAATTGAAGCCGCTGATAGAATCTTTGTAATGGATGGCGGTCGAATTGTAGAGGTTCTAGTTACCTTCTGATTAAATAGATCATCCAAGTTTTACTTGTGATTGTTGAAATAGACTCTAATTCTGCTAACATTTTAATGTCGTTTTCTTCCCATGATTTCAATAGCTTTCCAACTTATGCCCTTTTTTATCTGCAGATGGGTAGCCACAAGGACCTCCTTCTAAGCAAAGGGTTGTATTCGCACTTGGTGAAGATACAAAGGAATTACTTAGAAGCCTGAAGTCAAAAACCGTCATTTTCTCTAAATTCTCAAACAGATTCTCTACCTGAATTGCTTTTACAACCAGTAGCCTGAACAAGAAAGTAAAATGGAACAAATCGTAGTGAAGGAAAGTTGCCTACTTATCTAATTTCTTTTGGGTACGGGCTACTCTTTTTTTTTTTGGATTCGAGGAAACCCCGTAGGCGGGTCAAGCAAGCACACCTCTCCGAGGCTCAACTAACACATCACTCCACAGGCGGGTCAAGCGGGCGCACCTCATTATCGAGGGCCCAACTAGTTCTCCATCTACAGGTAAAACTTTGGCTGTCTCAGGCTCTTACAAGAGAAGCTAGCATGGAATCAAACCTGGGACCTATTCGAAGTCAAGCCCCGCCTTCTACCATCAAGCCAATCCACACCCCTTGAGGGCACGAGCTACTTGATTAGCTTAGCTTAATATTAAAGAGTTGATAACATTTATTGTAAGCTTCACATGGACTTTTATTCTTTAATTTCTTTGATATAATGAAGTCATTTTAATTTTATTTTCTTAATCCCATAAACGTTTGCCTTATGTTAAATTATAAATTATAAATTACTAAGTGCACAATCAAAATTTAAGGATTTTATTATATCTAATATAATTCTCACTTACAAAAATTAAAGTTTAGATTTTAGATATTAAAATATCAATCCAGAATTTTAAAAAAAATTGTCTATTATTTTTTGTTTTATAAATTAACCAGCATCTTTTAGAACATCATTTACATGTTGGAAACTAACAAGTGAACAAGTATAAAGAAATTACTTACGATTAAAAAATTCATTTGGTTTAATTAATTTAATTATTAAAATCTTGAATTGGTTGATTTTCTAGGTTAATTATTAATTTTTTGGGTTTAATTTATTTTAATAATTTTTATTGTTAAAAATTGACCAATTTAATATTTTTAAAAAAATTTTAAATCAAAATTAATTAATTAATTTTTAAAATAATTTTTAATTAATTTTCAAATTTTAAATTTTAAGGTAAGGATTTTTTTAGTAATACAGGGAATCGGATACAAACACATCCTCACTCACGTGATTGGACTCAATTCCCAGGAGGTTGAGGACTATTGTTACGCATCAAATCATTGACACACACGTCATTGTCAAAGTCTCAAATAGAGGGTTTAAGGACCCAGAAATAATAGCGATCCATCTAGGGCTTGCGTTCCTCTTTTGCCTTCCCCTAAGTATTTTCTTCTTCTAAAGCTCCGTTCTTTCTCGCTCAAATCAAAATCCCTCGTGAAATTTGTGCTAAAATCTGGAATCCTCATGGACCCACAAGACAAAGAAGCGATTCTTGACGGAGAACCCAACGAATTGAAGTCTAATGATCATTTTGGGGACGAGGAGAAGTCTCACACTCTGACTGGAGATGGAGCGAGTCCTGGGTATGAGGAAGTTATCTCTCTTCCTTTTTTTTGGTTGTCCATTTTTGTGAAGGAGAAAAGAACATAAATTTGGATGTTTCTTTTGTTGGTTTAGTTCCTCTGCGATGAGAAGATGATATAGTCTAATTTGAGTGCTTTGTTTTCGTAATTTATGTAAATGTTTATGATCGGTTTTCTCTGCTTTGTTTGCGTTAAATTAGTTCGTACACTTTTCAGTTTAGACATCTCCAGGTGCCAAACTAGTTATGTTCTATTCATGTAGTTGCTCAAGTCAAATTCTTTCTATAGGTTTAGCAAAATGTGGTCAAAACAGCTTTTGTTGTTTGTGAATGTATTTTGAGTTTTTTTCTGGTATATCTGAACTGCCATTTACGTTCTTGGAAACCCGTTTGATTAGTTTGTTTAATATTACTCAACATGTTGCAGAAAGATATTTATAGGAGGTTTAGCAAGAGAGACTACTACTGGTTAGTTTGTTCATCCTGTGCAGATTTACAAACTGTACCCTCTACTTGAGGTCGTGTTTGTTTTGGTTTTTCATTTTTTTTTCTTTTTTCTTTGGTGTCTGTCTATGCAGCACAATTCGTCAAATATTTTGGTAAATATGGTGAAATTACGGACTCTGTGATAATGAAAGACAGAAAGACAGGACAACCTCGTGGCTTCGGCTTTGTGACCTATGCAGATGCCTCGGTTGTTGATCAAGTCATTCAAGAAACACACATCATCAATGGGAAACAAGTGGGGTTTCTTTTTTTTTTTTTTACATTAATGAATTGAGCAACTGATTCTTTGTTCCGTATGCAAGTTTGTCTGACAATCATGTGGTTTTCTGATGTATGTTGTGGTTTTCATTTTCTTTAGGTTGAAATCAAACGAACAATACCTAAAGGGGCTATTGGATCTAAGGATTTTAAAACCAAAAAAATTTTTGTTGGCGGAATTCCTGCTTCAGTTACAGAAGGTAAGTAGCACTTAGAAAGTTGTACCTTTGTTGGCTTTGATTTTAGTGAGAGGATCCTATGTCTGATTGTATCAACTTGATGTATTCATTGCAATGAACAGATGAATTCAAGGAATTCTTTTTGCAATTTGGAGAAGTCGTAGAACACCAAATCATGCGGGACCACTCAACTAATCGTTCTCGTGGATTTGGATTCATTACTTTTGACAGCGAAGTGGTGGTTGATGATCTTTTAGCTAAGGGCAACAAGCTTGAGTTGGCTGGAACCCAGGTGAGAAGATGGTATATCAACAGCTGCATTTTGTTCTTCGTTTCCTGATTTTTAACAATCTTTGCCTTTTCAGTGGTTATCATTCCTCACCTTTGACATTATATTGGTTCCGAAGATTAGGATAAATCTCTTGCTGATATAGTCACTAGTTATTATTGGGATTTATCGACAACCCATTTTCATTCTTGGAGATTTTTTTTTCCTTGCAACAACTCCATGAAGTGAACCCTAAATAGACCTATTTTTGGTACCTTTTTGTGTGCCAGCTCTTTACAATGATTTTCGATGTCTAAATTTTAATTTAGAATTGGCCATGTGTCTTTTCTCTTCTCTGCTTGGTGATGGTCAAACTAATACGAGTTACTGATTTTTAATACTAATATAATTATTAATAACCAAATGGATTCCTCAATTGTTGAAGTTCTAATATATGGAGGACTAACTAGACAGTCCACCTTTCATGATTAGAAGAGGTGCCCTTTATTTGATTCCATTGTACTTTAGTGTTTTAGGAGGATAAGACTAGTCAATATATAATTGACTGGTGACATGGTAATTTCACGAATTATTTTCACCATTCTTTTGACTAATAATTCTGTAGTCTGCAAGAGTGAAAGAACATGTTTTGTTCTCATTGACTTTTATTTTTACATCACTCCTCTTTTTTTGTGTATCGTTTAGGTTGAGATAAAAAAGGCAGAACCAAAGAAACCTAATCCACCACCACCCTCTTCCAAGCGCTATAATGACTCGAGGCCTAGTTTTAACAGTGGATTTAGTGATTCGTATGCTGGGTATGGAGCGAGTGGCTTTGGTAGTGGTGGTAGTGTTGGTGGCAGTTATAGGGCAGGGGGTGCCTATGGAGGTAGAGCTGGAGGTTATGGTGCATATGCTGGGGTTGAATTTGGTGGTTATGGAGGCTATGGTAATGGTGGAATAGGCCCTTATAGGGGAGAACCCTCAATGGGGTATTCTGGTCGGTACGGGGGAAGCTTTAGCAGAGGTTATGATTTTGGGGGTGGTTATGGTGGCCCCAGTGAAACTTATGGCGGATATGGTACTGGTTACGGCAGTAGCTATGATACCAGCCTTGGGGGTGGCTATGGGGTGGGCGGTGGAGGTTCCTTCTTTGGTAGTAGAGGGGGATACGGTGGTGCAGGTACGGGAAGATATCATCCTTATGGGAGATAGTTGGCTCTTGAAGGAAGGATTTAGGGACTGTATGGTGTAAGGACTTTGAGGGGTCATCTGATTTCTGGTATCGAGCTTAAGTTTCCAATTTTGTTAAGCATGTACCTCCCTGCTGGTTCCTTCGTCATGGAGGGAGGAGCTGCTTGGAGTACTTCTCTCTGAATGTTAGACATTCTATTCTTCTTCTTTTAGTTTGCCAAGAGCAGACGACCCAAGAGACTATATTCATCTAGGCTTTATTTTATCACCATGCACTGCAAATTGGACTACAACATTGTATCCTCACTCAGATTATGAAAAGAACACCTTTAGATTAAAATCTGCACTTACCTGTATCTGTTCACATTCCTTTTGCTAATTTTATTGTTGTAATACTACCAGAAATCTTAAATTGTAGCTGTTGGCTAATAGATGGTCCTGTCTGTTCATGAATGCCTGAGTTTACGATTAGTATCAATTTCCTATTGTCTGGTTACCCTGTAATATGACTCATGGCAATAGTTTTACCTGTGTTACAATCATTTTGCTGAACTAGAAAATTAACCAACTGAACTATCAAACGGATTCAAATCTAATTGTGGCGAATGAGGAACATAATTTTTCCCTCATATGTCACTTTGAAAATGGTTGGAGGTTGATATCTATATCAGAACTTCAAACATCTGCATTAATGGTAAAATTGTCTTTCACAAGGAGTGACAGAGATTGGATGAAGATGCCAAGTATTGTTAAAACTTTGTTTTTCAGGTTTCTGGTTGTCCATCGGTTCTTTATTGTCGTGTGCAAAAAAAAAGGAACGAGACACCCATCATTTCCATCCTTTACAAAGGCATTGGAATCACTCCTAATGCCTCATTACAGGAAGTGGTAAGTTAAAAGAGTATCCATTATCAAATTTGAAGCAGTCCATGCCAGAAGGGATGTGAGGCAGAGAAAAGGGGTTTCTGGTTAGGCACCAATAATACAATTGATGCTTGGTTTGGAAGAGAATGATGTTGTGCACTGCACACCGAGAATGATTGTTCCCAAACATGCCCTTGCATGATGATTTTTGACATAGGTCCCACATCCTTGGAGACCTTGTCTGAATATCCAATCCTACTAAAATCTCCATGTTGGGAACGTGTCAAAATCTCGGCCCTCTCCAAGGTTATTTGGAACAACATACCTTCACCAAATCTTTCCTTTGGATATCAACGGCTGGTATTCCACAATCGCTCTAGTATAGACTCGACAGCATGAAGCCCACCACCGTCTGATAAGACTGTCGTTTTTCAGGTCAAGAGTGTTCATTGGTATGCCCCACTAAGGCCACTCAACTAAAATTTCCTTTTCCTAAAACACAGTATAGTGATGGTCCAGTTGTGGTGATGGAGACGATGAATTAAAGGGGCTTATGTATATGCTAAACTTAAAAGAATAAAGAATCTTTATCTTATCTTCTAAAACTCATCACATTCATTGGTTTGAGAGACGAATCAATTGATATATTTTGATTTTAGTTATTATAATTTTAATTATAATAAATTTAAATCTTAATTAAAAATAATTACTTTAAAATAATCTTAAAATAAGGCAAGTTTATTCCTTTGTAACTCAAAAGTTACGAGTTGGAGTCATGGAAAATGTCCAAATCTATTAATTTTTTGAATGGGGTAAAAATTTATTTTCAACGGGACAAAATTTTAATGAGAGCAAAATTTTATTTTTTATAGAATTAAAACTTAAAATAATAATTTTTTATATGAAATTTTTTGGAGATAGTAGGAACAATTGCCCCCACTTGCCCTTAATGTAGATCTGTTCCTGATCACCAAAACAAACTCATTGTAAAATATAAAGGGAATGTTAAGTACAATAATAACCCTTTATGAACTATCGTAAAGTAGAAAATCTTTGTGACTGAGATAATTTTTTTAAAAAAGAGATAATTTAAAAATTAAAATATACCATATGAAAATTTTTAAAGATACTATATATATTATTGATTTTGATATTAATTTTTTAAAAATAAATATTTTTAATTATTTCAAGATAAATTGTTATACAATTATTTTTTGAGAAGGTTTGAAAAATACAATTTTATTTTAAATTAATAAAGAGATTGTTTTTTAGTATTTAATAAAAATCATATTTTTAAATAACTTAAACAATAAAAATATTTTTAAAATATTAAATGAAATTTAAAATATTTTAAACAATTTTGAGAAATAAATAAAATTAATAGGGAGATTTGCATTTTCTTTTTAGTTTTTACCCCTAAATCATTGCCGCCAATCTTTTTAGATTCCTTAGCAATTTGCTCATTTTCTGCCCTACACAAAAGATCAGTGGGGCAGGTGGTGGGCCCAGACAGGTTGGCACTCGGTCCTACGTGTATTGTTCGGAAAGACGATATTGGCCTTAAAAGGATAGGTTAAATAGGGGACATTTAATTATTTGATAAGTGAGTGAGTTGGTCATGGTAAACTCCGCCATATGCGCAATATATTATCATGCGCCGGATGCATGCCAGCCGTCCTCGTGCTCTTGTTGGTGGTTTCACGTGCGGGCATGTGAGGCCTCTCTCTTCCCGCGAAAGTTAACTGTATTGGAAACGGTCTCGCTACTTAAACATCTCCGCATGTGATTAGTATGATTGCCGTTATTGTTATTATTATTTTTGAAACGACGTAGTTGGAATTGATACTGTTTAGATTTAAACCGAGTAAATCTCTAGATTAATATAATAGTTTGTAAATTATATTAATAGAGTACTTTGTACTAGATAAGTTTTATAAGACAGGCTCGATTGAAAAATCAAACACATGAATTATTGTTTAAAAAACTAAATAACCCGCAGTTGCTACTCTTTAGATGCGCATTGAGTAAATCTTCGGATTATGCAATATCCTACAAATTACATCAACTAGGTATTTCGTACTAGACAAGTTTTGTACAACAGACTCGATCAAAAAAACGTAAATAAGAGGAATCAAATACCAAACCTTTTAATCCTGTGCTCCTCCACTTTACCGACTCAACTACCTTTAAGGAGCTTATTGTTATTATTGTTAACAATGAACTATTAATGTTACCCAAATTTGGATCATAAATTTATATTTTCTTTTTTCCAATAAAAATTTAATTTTTATTTTTCCAATAAAAGTTCCATTTTTTATTACAAATTATTAATTAAAAAAATATTGTCATCGTTTTGTAGTTAATTTTTTTAAAAATATGCAGTACTTATCTCTTAATTAGAGACAACCTCTTAATTAACTTAAGAACATGACAACTTGTCTTTTTTTACTTTGTATATTTATTTAATTATCTTATTTATGATTATTAATCCTTATTATGTCTATATGCATGATATTATATATTGTATAATTTTATTTATATGTATTTATTTATATATTTGTACTATTAATACTTTGCATTGTATATAATCTATTAGAAGTAATCTCCCTATTAAATAAAGGTAAAATTGCGTATTACTGAATCTTTTTTAGTGTTGTTGTTAATGTTGTAAATTTGTATAAAGACTTTTAACTATTTCACTCATGGCTTAAAAAAAAAACGACAATTCTCAAAGGATGAGATTAATTTAGAAGTAATTTTTCTATAAGATGGAATGTCGAATGTTTTTTTACTCGAAGAATTAATTGGATTGTTTCGAGTGGAACGAACGGGACGCACTTTGGACTTCCTTGACCTTTTGACACTGGACAGGCATCAGCCCCTATATATGGTCTTACGACTTTGCAAGACTAGAATCAGCACTATTCTATGAGATCCGATAGTACGGTACAAAGAAATATCATATATTAAGAAAAGATTATAATTTTCTTTAAAAATCACACAGAGAACGATAAAATATTTGAGTTGATGGAGTAAAAAATTAGTTGTAGTCTAACTTTTTACCGTTGGGACATTAGTAATTAAAAAATGATAGTTGCTCAATATATGATAAATCAGTTAATTTTAAATTTTAAAATTTTTTTAAAAGAAAAATTCAATTATTTCATATGTTTAAATAAGAGTAAAAGATATGAAATTTTCTTATAATTTAAGAAATTTTAAAGTATTATTTATAATTTTCAATTTTCATAAAAATTTCATTATTTTAAATTCTAGTTAAAAAATTAACTAATAAATATTATAATTTAAACAATCAAATATTATTTATTCGATGATATAAAATAACTTATAAATTTTAATTATATTTGATTTAAATTAATAATTTATTATAATTATTTTTAAATTTTTAAATTTAAATTAAAGACGAAAGTATAATAAATATAGACAAAAAAACAAAAGACGGAGAGTGTGCAAAAGATGAAAGACGGCTTACGTACAGGTTGAGTTGGTGGTAAGTACAAGCGTTCTGGTGTTTATGCTTGGCTTTTGCTTCTTTAGCCTCTTCGAAGCTTTCACCCAATGCCGTCAATCCTCCATTACATGCCGAATTAATAACAGAAA
>JAOSBP010000001.1:21705787-21719740 GCA_027563825.1 Erythroxylum mucronatum | reverse complement strand
GAAATTAATTTCTTATTGATTCCAATAAAGTTTTCTGTCTTTTGTTAAAGGAATTGATTCATACAATTTCAAGATGGATATTATTTGGATATTACATGATAGTTGTTTTAGATTTTAAGGCTCTATGTGGTATCCCTTGGTCTTCGTCTGATGCTTGATTTTTGAATCTACTCTTAGTTTAATAATTTAAAAGAGAGTGAGTTCTCTCCATATATTGAATAAGAAATTAGATAGAAAGAAGAGCAAATTGAGCTAGCTGTGGGGGGTGAGATATTCTATTTCATACTTTGCTTCATTTTCTCAACTGTGGGTATTTACTTAATGAATTCATGCTTCACATTGTTGCATGTACTGCTAGGTGGTTCTCTCTTTCTCTTTGATCGGAAGGTCTTAAGATACTTTAGAAAGGATGGGCATAACTGGAGGAAGAAAAAGGATGGAAAGACTGTGAAGGAAGCCCATGAAAAGCTGAAGGTAAGACTTCATAGTGATGACGTGTTTTTGGGAGTTAGTAGATGATAAACAGATGTAGAAATTGAAAATTTCTTTATAATCTAATTTACAAGACACTGCCTTTACATGTGTACAAAATAAAAAGGTTCATAACATTTGAAAAGATTACATTCTTCAAACAATTCAGGTTGGGAGTGTTGATGTACTACACTGTTATTATGCCCATGGAGAGGAGAATGAAAGTTTTCAAAGACGCAGCTATTGGATGCTTGAAGAGTAAGTAGGACCCGATTTCTATTTTTAATGATTTATAGGCTGCCGGTTTCGACTGTTGGTGATTATTATTCCTTGAGTTTAAATTAGCATTCATGATACATTTAATTTGTACAATTTGCTAATAGACTTCCAAGTGCCCTCTTACTGTATTTTTCCAATTCTATGATCATATCTTAAAATTAGTTTCTTTGGGGCATTGTCCAATTTTCTTATACATGACATGCTTCTGCACATAGTTTTCCAAAAGGTCTTCAATATTAGGGCTATGTTTGATTGGAGGTTTATTAATAGAATGGAATGGAATGTAATATTATTCATCGTTTGGGAGTAAGGTTTATAATGGAATGGGATGGAGAGGAGGATTTCATATTACGTCCTATTCCATCCTAAACAGTAAAAATAAGAAACTTCCAATTTGGGGAGTTTAAGATAAAATGTAAAATAATAAACAACTTTTCACTATATGACATTATAAACCTTTCTTCCAAACAACATTTGACTATATTACATTATGAACCCTTCCATCCCCTCCCAAACAACAATTTTCTAATATTATATCTATTTATATTCCATTCTATTATAAACCATTTCATTTCATTTCATTAAAAACCTTACGTCTAACCAAACATATCCTAGGTGTTAGACACCTAGAAATGCTGAGAGATAGAAGATGAAGACTAATCTTAAGTATTCTCAAGTCCTGTTTTCTTTTCAAATTGTACTTGTTAAACGATTTTTATGTTCATTGTCAAGGAACGGTGTTTTCTCACTTTACTAAAGAGATATCTATAAGAATAACAATGCACCTCATCGAGTGAGCCTCTGCTTGTGTTATTACATGACTTGGACAATGCCAATGAAAGACAATCAATGCTGATTGGAAAGGCAGGAGTTAGAGCAGCTTATATGCGATGCTTCGCTGTTATATATCTTAGTCAATGGAAAATATTAAAGAAGTGCAGATTCTATTATTGTTTATCTACATGAATAGATTCTTGTACAAGAAGGGTTGCAACCATGCACACCTGAAAGATAATAGTCATACCAACTTAGGAAGGAAATTAATTTAAAATTAATCCCTCAAAATTTTATTTATCTAGTACCAAAAACATAAAAATCATATTTGACTTCAATATAGTGAGGAAAATTGGCACATATGTTGAAAATGTGGGAATGGGAAACTGTCATCGCTAAGGAGGAATTAAATGAATGATCTAAAAGGTTACTCTTCATCCTCTACATAGTTTTTTCCCCTTTTCAGAAGTGTGCCTCGTACTTGCACCGAAAGTATATGTATGTAATTTCTTATTCTTGTTTCTATTCACTCATTTCTAGTTTTGTTTTATCTCTTTGGTGATTATAGAAATGTTTAGGGTAACAAGATTCAACAAATTAGGGCTAGAATAAGATCAATTGTGGCTTGAACAAAGAAGTATTAAAAACAACTAGGGTAAGATAGTATAGAAATCTATATTTTAAGCATTGCCGAAATCTATATTTTGAGCATTGCCTTTGCCAAAGAAACAATATTGGTTGGTTCAATATTGAGCTGGTCCCTTAAATTGGATTCTTTTTCGTAGCTTGCTTACTAAGGAATACATGACACTTTGTTGCTTTTAACTTCAAAACTTCCAACAGATAAAGATTCACTGATTTTATCGATGTTGCTAGATGCAACACTTGAGTCACCAATTTTTTTTGGGTTCTTTAAGAGGATAGATAATATACCTCTTGTTATTTTCCTCCTCTAGTACATGCTCAACCTTGAGATGTCAAGGGGCTTTTTGTCACTTTCCAGATTCTCCATAAGGTCAGCACGAGTTACTAACACTAGAAGGCTTGCATTGCCTGGGTCAATTCTTCAATCACTCAGTCTCATATTTTCAAACACCTTTTGTGGTCTGGTTGCCTCTTTCTTGATTTCTATCATGATCAACCATAGTTTTGAAGCAAAAAATCTTTGCAGGGATATTGGACTACGTGGAACTTTTAGTGTTGCTTCCAGGTGATGCAGAGAAGTTTTAGGAGAACATAAGGCTAGAATAGAGTTGATTGTGCCTGGAAAATTATTTATAACAAAATCCTTCTCAAAAAAACATTCAAAATACATAGGTAGTTATATTTCTCTAGCGAAAACCTTATTCATACTAGTCTTATTAGAAATACTACTGAAATAGGAAAGAAAGTTCAATGCCTCTTCAGAAAAATCTTGCGGCTACTTCCTACTGGACTTATGCAGAATTAATCATAAAAGGAAACACATATTAAAGTCTAAGCTAAATAAGAAAACAACACACTAATGGGACTAAACTACATAAGAATCTTGGACTTTGGAATGGGGGCTCCTGCATCGTCATGAGATTAATTCTCATAATAGTTGTTATTTTGGAAGTACATATTCCCAATCTGATCTGGTACCATTTGGTGTGAGTGGGGTTGTTAGGATAGTTCTTTCTCTTCAACCTACTTTTGTGTGCATATTTCAACATTTGTCTAATCCGCATGGCGTTGCTCCATTTACCAACAGCGTACTTACTGTAAGTGGGAATCTTTTAGCTTGTTGTGATCTAAAATTTTCTCACAGTTGCTCTTAAAAATTTTATAAGTTGACTATCATAAATGTATGTTTTGTAAACTTTACATCACCTCATATGTACTTCAGTTGTACCTTTGACTGAACGATTTCCTGATCCACTAACTATGTTCCCCTGATATCCTTCTCTGTCTCACTTGCGACTCAATAGTTTTGTGCCTAGAATTCCCGTTCCTCCTTTTGGCAGCTCTACTTCTCAATTTGACCTTGGTTTTTCTCACATGCCTTATAATTTCACTAAATAACAATCATCCATACAAATAAAATGGAAACTTTGCGCCGATGGCCCTATTGTGTATTTTTAACATTTCTTTCCAATATTTCAAAGAGGATAAGAAATCACCATTGGCTGTTATAAACATTTGTGTGTCAGCTCAGAAATAATCTTCTTGACTCCATAATAAGCACCAAAAGGTAAAGTTTTGCAAACTTTGGAATAATGTAACTGATCAAGAATGAGAGATCATAATTGCAATCACTTGTGTAGTTTAAGCTGAACATGAATACTTGTAGTCCTTGAGCTATATGAATTTTAGGTGTAAAATGTCTGTTGTGAAGGAATAAGAATATATTCAATTTGTTCCCATTTTTATTTTCCCCTCTAATGCTCTAAATATAAGCTTGGAGAAGGAACATTCTGTGGAATTACAGAATGAATGTATAGGTGGTTGCTCTCTTTCTCTTTCTGCGTATCTTTCCCGCATGTACTTTATTCTAATACTAATTTTCCTTTCTCAAGAAAAGGGAGAGTTCCTTGCATCCCCTCAATTCAGTAGGTTTATGTTCTATTTTTACTTGATGCTTCTTTAATTGCCAAATTAAAATTCAAGCTGTGATCTTTTATCTTTTAGTTTAGCATGTGCTGTTATTGTTCCTATAGCTTTTTATCTTTGCCACTGTATTCTTATGCAAACATGCTCCATGCTGCAGGGAGTTGATGCATATAGTTTTTGTCCACTACCTGGAAATAAAGGTATTAATCAATTTCCATACTCTGTATTGTATGCTTTGTTGTAGTTCTTTTGAAATTTCAATATTTTCATGGGATATATAACTCTTGCACGCCACTGGCTATAAAAGTTTTTAAAATGCTATTGTTTTAGTGGATTTTAAACACGGGCGAAACTTGGTGCAGTTTGGTTTGGTTGTTGCTTTTGGATCCTTAAGCAGTATTTGACTTGTAGTGATATGAGAACAAGTATCAAATGGACTAATTTTAGATGGCTGAGTTGATTCAAAAATCAATAGTGAATGATGATGAGGTGGTTCAAATCATCATTCATCTCAGTGGGAATTCTTGATTTTCTGAGTATTGATCATATACATATTTAAATCTCCCGTGCTTGGTTCCTCATCATGGGATTAAATCTATGTTTGGTGTGCTCTTTGTATTTACATTATTTTATTGGATGTTGGGATGTTGGGGCAGAGGTGTTCCAAATTGCTTGTGGACTTAATAATAATCACTGACAGAGAAATGCAGACATTGCAGCTTTTGGTTGTGTATGAAGATTTCTTAGCATCAGAGTATTCTGTTTAGTTTTTTCGCTCTAGAAGCACTCGATGCTCCTTTTGAGGTTATCTGTAAGATTCTTTGGATTTCTAGTCTAGGTATAAGCTTTGAACGTGACAGTTTTAGTTCATGTTCAGCTTCAGATATTCATTTTTTGCTTATAAAGAAAGTCTATGTTCACATAGTTTCAAGATAGTATGTAATTTCTGCTGATGTAATTATTTTAGACTCAGATTTTGATATATATGTCCTCAGGGAAGCAGAACAAGTAACAGCCCTTCAAACAGCTCCACCACAAATCACATTAAAGAACCCTCTGGAAAAACAGATTCTACCAGCCCAACAAGCACTCTTTCGTCATCATGTGAGGATAATGATTCAGGTGACCTGCTTCTTTTCTCTTCGTCCTTTTCAATCTCCTTTTATACAATGGGGAAACAAGGATGTTGTTGTGAAGGTGGATAATAACTGTGATTTGGCTTGACAGTAAGTTGTGTACTATTTGTTGCAGCTGATAGTCACCAGGTGAATTCCAGATATTACTTTCCTGAGTCACCCCAAATGCAGAATAGTTCGGTGATTGGGAAAATAAATGGTGGCCTATTGAGTTCTCATCTTCCATATCCTGGTTCAGGTAGGTGGTGCTTTTGTTTCTAGTATTCCTTTCCTGTTGTATATGGCCCATTTCTGTTTTTCTTCATGTAAATATCAAGCATGATTGAAATTCAAATTTGATTTTTCAACCTTTTCACCTTTCCAACAGAAAATCGCGAAGTTCAGTCTTCAAATTCTGGTGTGGCTCCCATCTCAGTTCTTCACGGAGATAGATTGGTTAATAATGATAATGCTAATCATAATATTGACTCCCAAAGTCTGACATCCTGGGAGGAGATCTTGCAACAGTGTACTACAGGATATGGTAATTTAGCTTCTCCTGTATCAGCAAGTTCCAGCCAATCTGGCAATATAGGGATTGGAGGTAATATGACCACGGGTGAGGTTTTATTTCCTGGAAATGCTACCAGAGATAGGTTTGATGGTTCTCTGCCTCTCCAATCTAACTGGCAGGTGTGTTACTGTTTCAATATTCCCTGATTTACTGAGCCTTCCTATGATTGTAGTTGGTAATCGAATAGAGAAAACTTAGTATCTGAGATTGTGCAGCATTCATCATTGTATTCTTGTTTACGTTCTTTACTATTGTTAAAGGAGCTTTTCTCCTGTTATCTAGTGAAGTGCCAATGAAAAACATCACTTCTGATATCTTGATTGTGTATTTACAGCGAGGGGAAGTTTATTTGAGAACTATGGCTGAATTTATGTAATTTTCATCTTTAAGATGCAGAAATTTTCACGGAGAATGATGATTGTGCATATTGTAACATTGTGAACAGAACTAAATTTATATTGTTCAAATACCTTGCAAAATTATGCCTGTTAAGTAAGTAAATATTTCATATTGGCTAGGAGTTAGAGCCTAATAAGTCTTATAAGATTTGGGTAATCTTACTCCTGTTAAGGTGCCTTTTTGGTGGAGTTGGCTCAGTTTTATAATGGTATTAGAGCCTACTTGGGCCATCTGGGGATGTCTAATTCTATAAACTTCATGCATCAGATGTTCAGGCTTCTAGTTCGATATTGAGGTTGCCACAGGTATCTGACCCTGTGGGCAAACCACAGATTTCTAATCCTGTAAAATTCATGCATCAACAAATGTTTCGGGCTTTTTGTTTGATGTTGGGCTTCTCCTGGTGTCGAGCCTTGCGTGCCACTTGTAGAGTCCAATCCTGTAAACTTCATGCGTCAGGTGTCCACTCTTAGGGGTGGGTGGGTGCGTTGAAGTGTGTCAAATTCCTGCGTTAATTAGGAGCAATATACAAGAAAAGGCCCATAATGCTTTAAGGTTTGAGTTTACATCGTTGTTCCTCCTTCTGTATGAACCACTTAAAACCTATCCTACACACTTCCTGTCGTAGATAGCTATATCTATTCTTGGGCATGAAAGGGTGTGCTAAGTGAGTTAATGTCATGGGCATGAAATGGTGTGCTAAGTGACTTAATATCCCATACCAAAGTCCATTCCTGAGCTCGAGGATCTGTTTTAATATCCCACATTGATTAGGAGCCAGAGCCTAGTAAGCCTTTTAAGGCTTGGGCAATCCTCCTCCCCTTAAGTGCCTTTTGGGGTGGAGTTGAGCACAATTTTATTGATCCCAAAAATCTTTAGGACTCTAATTTGTTGATAGGTACATTGACATTTTCTATTTAACACAGCTTTAGGTCCAAAACATTAATTTTTAAAAAGTGAAATATTTAATATGTAAAAATCTACACTTGATATTCAAAATGAGATATCTAATAACATATTTATCTATGAAATGCAAAGATTTACCCTTAAATATTTAATAATTTCCTTGCCATGTTAAAATCCTTAGATAATATGATTTCTGTTTGGTGCTGAATCTGAGTTTTTTTTATTGCTTCTCACTTATTCCTTTGTGGATGTTTATACATCTTGTTTTTTAAATTTTCTTAGCAGTATATGATGTTTCCATGCTTTGAATGTTTCAAACAAATTCTTCTGAAAAAAACAATTCCTTGTTCTTGCTGCAGGGTTTCATGAACCCAACTTTAGATTCAGATTTGGGGTATGACCTAAGTACCAGGTTATATGAGCAAAAAACACCTGATGGGAATATTTCAAATGCACTGGAGATATTTTTTGACGGACCTGTTCAGCAAAATGAGCAACTTGTGCAAAACAACCTTCAAGTGCAGCTTGCAGATGAGCAACAGCATGCAGCCCCATTCAATTCTGAGAATAACATTTCCATGGAAGGAAATAACAAGTATAGTTTCATTCTCAAGCAAACATTCCTAGATGGAGCAGAGGGCTTGAAGAAAGTTGACAGCTTTTCTCGCTGGATCGCTAAAGAACTTGAGGAGGTTGATGATTTGAATATGAGGTCCTCATCTGGTATTTCATGGAATGCTGATGAATGTGGGAATGTAGTTGATGACTCATCATTGAGCCCTTCTCTGTCTCAAGACCAGCTTTTCAGCATTGTTGATTTTGCACCCAAGTGGGCTTATACAGACTCTGAAACAGAGGTATCTTGTCCGTTTGTTGTTAAAAATCATCAAATGCTTGCCATGGTATTTATTTATGCTACTGCTTTAATGTGATCATCATAATAAAAAGAACCACTCAGTGTTCCATAAGAATGATATCCTTTTGAAGTGGAGAGGTCGGTCATCAAAGAGAACTTGAAAATGGTTGAGCCAGTTGTAAGGAGATGTATTTGTTTGGTTGAAGGACAAGTACTTAAATATGGTTGATTGACGTAGTGCTTGATCAATTGCTAAGCTTTTTAATGAACCTCAAAATTGGGACTGGGCACTGGACAAAATAGAAAAATATTACTACTGTCAAGTGGGTTTGTAGTGGCAGCTGTCATATTTTTATTTTAACTGAATCAGTGGTACTGGAGTGCTGGAGGGAGAAGGGAAATTAGGAAGGAGCTGTTAGAGTTGGAGAACAGCAGGAAATTGTGGACTTGTGGTAGAGTATAGAAAGCAGAACGGATATGGAAATAGGCTTGGTTGATAGATTTAATAGATCCATTGACAAGTGAATCCTTGGGCTTTAAATGGTCAGATTCAACATTTGAAGAAGTAGTTCGCATCTTACATTTTTATTTGTATATTTTAATGTTATAGAGTATGCTAACCTTCTCTCCAATGTATCCAAAAAAGCAACATATGCTGACCTGGTGTGTGTGAGTGACAATCTAACTTGGAAAGGCATCACAGGTTCTTGGATCTCTGACTTTGTTGAACTATCCTAACTGTGGCTTATGTTAATGTCTTTTCCTCTCTCTCTCACATTGATCATTGTCGTCATTTTATTTTGCTCATGTCTCTTCAAATTCTGAAACTACCACTTTGGTGAATAAACCATGGATTTGTGATGCTTTTTTATTTTTTCACCATGAAACAGGTCCATGTTATTGGAACATTTTTGAAGAGCCCACAAGATGTAATGAGATGTAAGTGGTCTTGTATGTTTGGAGAAATTGAAGTTCCAGCAGAGATTTTGGCAGATGGGATTCTTTGTTGCTATTCTCCTGTTCACGATGTTGCCAGAGTTCCTTTCTATGTTACCTGTTCCAACAGGTTAGCTTGTAGTGAAGTGCGAGAATTTGATTTTCGAGTAGGTTGTGCTAAGCATTTAGATATCACAGATGTATATGGTGGTGATGCCACTGCAACTCATCTTCATCTGCGTCTTGAGAGGTTAATGTTACTCAGATCGTCCAACCCTCAAGACCATCTTTTTGATAGTGATAGAGAAAAGAAGAAATTGGTTAGTAAAATCATGTTATTGAAGGAGGAAGATGAAAATTATCAAATGACAGAACCAATCTCAGGTAAAGATTTGTCCCAAGTTGACGCTCAAAAGAAGATGTTTCAGATGCTGATGAAAGAGAAGTTGTATTCATGGCTCCTTCATAAAGTGATTGAAAGTGGGAAAAGAGCAAGTGTATTGGATGATGATGGGCAAGGTGTGCTGCATTTAGCAGCAGCACTTGGTTATGATTGGGCCATAAAACCAACTCTGGCTGCTGGTGTCAGCATCAACTTTCGAGATGCAAATGGTTGGACTGCTCTTCACTGGGCTGCATTCTTTGGCAGGCAAGAACCTCTCTTGACTCTCAAATAAGTTTTTTTGATATGGATATCATGGAAGCTGTACTTGCCAATTTGTTGTCCTCTGGGCCTATAACCTTGATTCTTTTTGGCTTTTTAAGATCAAAAAATTTAAAATTCCACAATATTTTCTTTTTGTTTTGTTTTTTGTTGAAATGAGAAGCCATGCTATGAATGCAACTGAAAGATGTTTGGAAAGCACGTTTTTTTCTTCATCATTTGTAAGATTTGAAGGAAAACGCACCCTATGATTAGTCAATTATGTCTAACTGGTGAAACATCAGATTTTGTTGTCTGAAAGCTTGAAGATTATTGCCTTACTCCATACATATACTTAAAAAAAAAAATGCAAACAAACCAAGTACGTTTTGCTTTTTTTCTCTCTGTCCAAAGTATATTGTTCAGTAGCAATTTTTTTGTACTGTTTTTTGAGAGTGATAATCAGGATGCTCTGTTGATTCTCAAAACCATGTAAAACAGAGAAGAGACAGTTGCTGTCCTTGTAGCGCTGGGTGCTGCTCCAGGAGCATTGACAGATCCAACTCTTGAATGTCCTTTGTCTAGAACTCCAGCTGACCTTGCTTCTGCCAATGGACACAAAGGAATTTCTGGTTTTCTGGCGGAGTCATCTTTGACGAGCTACCTTTCATCCCTTACTGTGAAAGATCCAAAGGATGATGAAACACCAGAAACTTCAGGGACGTCAGTTGTGCTATCTATTTCAGAGCGGACGGCTACCCCTTTGAATCACGGTGATGTGCCAGATGAATTGTCACTAAAGGATTCACTCACAGCTGTCCGTAATGCTACACAAGCTGCCAATCGTATATATCAAATGTTCAGAATGAAGTCATTCCAGCAGAAACAGTTGGCGGATGATGAATTTGATGTATCGGATGAACATGCTCTGTCACTTGTTGCGGCAAAGGCTCGCAAACCCTTACATTCAGGTGGAGTAGCTCATGCTGCTGCCACTCAAATCCAAAAAAAGTATCGGGGATGGAAAAAGAGAAAAGAATTCTTGATAATTAGGCAACGAATTGTTAAAATCCAGGTTTGCCTCTGCTATTACATTTTTCTTTATTTCATAGAATAAGATCATTCATATAATCAGGAAAGTAAGTATTAACTGCATGCTTGTGTTTTTTTTGTGAACTTAAAAGCTGAAACCATCTATCTTTTTGCTTAAAGGCCCATGTGAGGGGACACCAGGTGAGGAAACAATATAAAACATTCGTATGGTCAGTAGGAATTCTGGAAAAGGTCATTTTGCGCTGGAGACGTAGAGGAAGTGGTCTGCGGGGGTTCCGTCGAGATGCACTGGCCATGGATTCCAATCCACAATCCCTGTCCACGAAGGAGAACGAGTATGATTTTCTGAAGGAAGGAAGGAAGCAAAGTGAGCAGAGGACACAAAAAGCACTTAATAGGGTGGTATCCATGTTTCATCATCCAGATGGCCGTGCTCAATACCGAAGATTACTTACAGTAGCAGAGAAGTTCCGTGAATCTGAGGTATATCCACCTATATATGTTATTTAGGAGTGTAATACTTGTGTTGGAAATTCACAAAGTTATATGATATTCGGAAGAAACGAGAGGATAAATTAAGTTATATACAAAGATTAAGTTCATAATTTATTTTCTTAAAGTTTTGAATTGATGTATAATGTAATGGTTGTATATAAGATTGTCGGACTTGGTCTAATTTCTCCTAAAGCCCCCACAAAATCCTTGAATTTCTTTGCTATCTGTAGTCGTTTCTCTGATCTGTAAAAATTTCATGGAATGCTAACTGCTTTTTTCTCTACGTCTTCCTCTGCCTTGTCTTGTGCTTTTTGCTTTTCCAGTCAAGTGATGTGGTAGACAGTCCTGAAGAGCCGGCTGATGGTGATGAAGAACTTATTGATATTGACTCACTTTTGGATGATGATACCTTCATGTCAATAGCATTTGAATGAACAGCAAGGCTTGCTATCCCTACCTTTAGATAAAATTTCCTAACCCTGTTTTAAACTGTATATGTAGTATCTAACCAATGTAAGGTGTAGCTGATTGATAATATAACAGAAAGGGTTTGCCAACGGGTATTGAAACTGGGAGGTTTATAGTTTCAGGTTTTACAGGCACTTAAGCCCTGATAGTCTCTAGTGGTCCTGCATTGGGGGACTCTGGTATTTATTTGAACAGAAAAGGATACATCTTGCTTTGTAAATTATTGGATTTGTAGGAGTGATTATATTTGTTGTTATATCGTGCATTCTGAGTGTGGACATCTTTAATTTCATATTCTGTTAGCTATGCCTGAAGATTAAAACTTTCAACCTATACACTTAGCAGATAATTTCAGATCTGATATAGATGAATGAATGTAACTTTACTTTTACGTTCCTCTTTTAAAATGAATTAAAATTTTAAATGCATGTCCTTAAAAGTGTTTGGTAAGATTGTTGCAGAGAGCAGGAGTGTATCATGCTTCTGTTCCTTTCCACCTTAATTAGGACTTAGGAGTTCGCACTCTCGTATGTTCTTCCCCATCCAAACTGAGCTATTTAAAATGCCAATCTTCCCGAACTTTGCACCAATTGCTGGATTTTATATCTCCTTTTGATTAGTTACATGCTCTTAAAAATTTGTGCCTTATACTTTAGCTTGGAGGAGTCACATGAGCTAAACATGGAGGGTCGGTCCCATACTGGGTGAGAGCTGAACCCAAAAATTGAAGATTTGTTGATTCTTCTGTACTAACTCGATGTCCTCTTGCTTAATCCTAACTACTAACTGGTTGCTAGAGATCATAGGATCCGATCCCCCAGCCTTTGCTTAACTCTGCGGGTAAGTTCTTTCTCTTTGTAAATTTGTGCTTAACTGCCCTATATTGATATGGTAATCTTGATCTGTTTGGGTTACAAGCATGCATCTTCTATCTACATCCTTATTGCTTGCCAATTGTTTAGGGCTATCCTTTCTATTGTTGTACTTCCTTCTGTTTATGGGTGCCCATGGTAATAGCTCTCTCCATATTTGACGAGGGGCTTGAGAAACTCAAACTCCTTAATTTTGGTCTCTTTTGATCAAAAAATTGCACACGTACTTCTAATTCTCCTATACACAACACCTACTGTTGACATTGTCATTCTCTTGAGTTAGTGTAGATCATGTTAAACACTTACTGTCCACCCCATCATCAAATTATGATAGGATTAAAGCCTCCAAGAAACCACCAGCCTCCTGCTACATTTCTTCTCTATCTGATTGATAATTAGCTGCTCTCTTATGCGTGCAGTTGTGAGTTCAGTAAGAAAATTTAACATCTAGATTTCTCTACAAATCTTCTGCTGTTTCTCCCCTCCTATATCTCTTAGAAAAGAGTTGCAGTTACTATTATATAGACTTCCTTATCGTGCTTGGATATAGGCATTTGCAATATCTCTTGTAAGATGTCACTTAGACTGCTTTGGAAACAGCTAAGTGTGCATGAGTTTGAGATTCTTTGCCAAACTTTTTCTTGAGTATTCACACCTTTGCCAAACTTTTTCTTGAGTATTCACAATTGAAAACATATGATCTCTATCATCTTCCCCCATATTAAATAATACAAATTGTTTAGAATATGATAGAAACTTCAATCTATTCTTGGTACTGAGTTTATTCAGCATGGCTAACCAAAGCATAGAGCTAGTATTTGGCTTAAGAATTCTGCTCCAAACCAGCTTACACCACCTAATGCTTGTGTGTCCCATATATTAGTTCTTTTGCTGTCTTATTGGTTACTTCTGAAACAAATAATTAATTCCATATATAAGTATCCTTTCCACCATTGTGTCTGTACTGTGGAATTGAACTCTAAAACTTGTAAGTTTATTTTCTTGTCACTATGAAATACTGTTTATTTTTTTATTACAACTTTTGTTACGAATATCATAAGAGGATATTAAAAGGTGCAACTTTTAAGCAGACGCCTAGAGTTCATATCAGTGAGTAGTTATACCATCGATTGGGTATGGCTTTTCGTAAATTGATGCCTGGCTAGTTGAACAAATTGATGCCTGGCTAGTTTTCAAAGAGAGAGCTTTAAAAAATGCAAGGACGAGAGGAAAGGCGGCAAAATAGGCTATTATAAAAGAGAATACAATAATTTAAGACGTTCTTTTCTTAAATTTTAAATATTTTGAGGACCATCTAGGCAATTGTATGAAATTTTAATGCATCTTTCTTTATTAAACTAACTAAAATTTAGTTAAAACGTCAGAAACTCCACATAGGAATTGTTAAGATATATGTTATGATATCTTATTATTTAATTTTGAGCATTATTTGAAATTGGACTTAAGTGAGACTCTTTTAAGATAAGGTTAATTATGTTTAAAATCTTAATCAAGATGAGATTTAATTGATAACTTATTTT
>JAOSBP010000001.1:21694590-21705687 GCA_027563825.1 Erythroxylum mucronatum | reverse complement strand
AAGTGAGACTCTTTTAAGATAAGGTTAATTATGTTTAAAATCTTAATCAAGATGAGATTTAATTGATAACTTATTTTTTAAGATAAGGTTAATTATGTTTAAAATCTTAATCAAGATGAGATTTAATTGATAACTTATTTTGGAGATAATGGCTATCTAAGGTATCATATTTTTGGAGATTTGGCTTGATCATTACAGCTAGAATGTGGCTGTGAATTTATGTGATATGTGGGCTTAAGTGGTGTTGTTTTCTTTGTGAGTCAATGATAGGTGTTGTGTGACTTAGAAGCTGGGATTTTTTAGGATAATTTTGGATTATTTTTGTAGCTGATTTCGTGGGGATTGTATCTTGATTTGGTGTTGCAATTTTTAGTCAAGGTTTTCGTGACTTTATTGGAGAGTTTATCGTTGACAGTGTGTGATTTGGCAGCTGTGTTTTTCCAGTTTTTGAACAACAATTTGGGGCTGTGTTTTTCATTGATTGCGTGATTTTCTACAACTAGGTATTTTTTCATTCTTGAATGACAATTGATGGTTGTCTTGGGTAATTTTTACAGCTGATTTCTTTTCTGGTTTTTTGCATTATTCTTGCGTTGTTTTTCTTTGTCGATGGTGTGTTAGTTTGGTAGTTGTTTAGATATTGTTTCGGTGTGAAAAATGTCCAAGATAGGCGTGGTGCTGCAATTGTATTTTTGGTGACGTTTTGGTGATGAAACGTTTGTTCAATTGATGCTTATTGATGCTGCTGTGTGCATGGATTGATCGTGATTCTTTTCAATAATTCACAACAGATATTATTCTATCACTTCCCACACTTTCAGTTGATGAAGTTACATATTTAGAGAAGTGTTTTTATCTCAAGCGTTTTTCTTTGTTTATGTGTTTATTAATTTAATCACTTGAGTTGTTCAATTATCATCTTTATTATTCAACAATGTTGTCAAAATCTTTTGTTGAGGTTAGCACAAGTTAGTCGTGTTATTGAGAGTGAAATACTTTGACGAGTTGTAAGGGCGAGAGATAGTGTCAAGGGTAGGGTGTGTTGGCTCTGTAATGTCTCTAGTAAAACTATTGCTATACTTTGGTGAAAGTGATTAAGCTAAGTGAGGACCCCGTAGACGTAGGTAAGGTGTGTCGAACTATGTTACCAAATCTTGAGTGATGATCTATTTAATTTTGTATTTATTTTTATTTTCGTTTGTACTGCAAAAATTAACAGTTGCTGATACAATTACATCAAGTTGGTACAGATTTGTGTTTCGCAATTATGGCTATAAGACAAGGGGTATCAATCATCAGGCCACCGTTGTTAGAAGATTCAGATTATCTTACGTGGAAATAATGAATGAGAGTATTCATTCAGGTACAAGGAACAAAAACATGAAACTTGGTTTTAAATAGATGGACACATCTAGTGACGACTGATGAAAAGAGAGAAGTAGTGCTTAAAGATGCATCTGAATGGACAAGGGCTGAAGAAGAGAGGGCGCTTGAAAATCCTTAAGCCCTGCACGACACCTTCACTGTAGTTGATGAAGGTTGCTTTGTTATAATATCAGCTTGTGAATCGGCGAAAGAAGCATAGGACACTTTGCAAGCTATACGTGAGGGATCAAAATCTATGACAGTTTCGAAATTTCAAATATTAGCTGTGAGATTTAAAGAGCTAAGGATGTACGAAAGTGAAATTATTGGAGATTTCTATGAAAGGCTGCGTGGCATAACAAACTAAGCACATCAACTTGAAAGAAGTATTTGAATATGAAACTTGTTAAGAAGATATTGAAATTATTACCTCCGAGATTTATACCAAAAATTGCCGCCATCTAAAAAACCCATGGTATCAATTTAGATAAGGTAATTGAGATTCTTACCAATTTTGAGATGAATTTGTTAAAGAATAAACAAGAGAAGAACAAATGATTGATATTGAGAGTTGAGATTGGTAAATCTCTTTCCCCTTTTTTCTTATTTACAATGTGACTTTTAATTAGACTAAGATCAAGAGAATTTTTATATTTTTAAACAGAAAGTCTTATCCTTTCAAAATTTTATGTATTTTATATACAAAATCTGATTTTGTAAAAATTCAATTGGATTCTTTAATTTTAAATCAATTAAACTTTGAGCATTCTCTTATACAAATTACAATTATTTTGAAAGCATAATTATATTAACTACATGTTACATTACTTTTATGTCATATCATTATGCCATTCACGAAGATGTATACAGATATTGATTATTCACGAAGATGTATAAAAAAATTGTAACCTAATATTTCAAGACTTTGAATTCAAAATAATATTTTAAAAATATATTTTAAGGTCAAAAGTATATTTTATTATTTAATGTTTATATTAAAATTTAAGTTAGATCATAATATTTGCTCTTTTTTTCATCATTTGGGCATATAATTATCAAGATATTATGCTTGCAATATTAATTTTGACATAATTTGTCGGGATTCTCCCTCTTCTTTAGTTTATTCTTGTCCTTTATTTTTTGCTTTTATAGGTCTTACTCGTATCTTTGTAAGGACTGATCGACCGAGCTCTTCTTGTATTAGAAGAAGATGAAACCTCTAGTTCTACTCTTTTCCTGAAATCAACTATAATTTTAATTAGAACTCACATAGTCCATCTTATCCAAAAATGTATTTATGAATAAATTAATGGACTTAAGTAGGTATTATTTTAAAAAATTAAATAGTTGAAGATCTTTTTTGCTAAAATAATTTAGGCTTTAAAGTATCTTATTTTAGAAGAAATTTAAGTCTTTAAATGTCTTATTTTTTAAAAAGAGTTAAACGATAAAATCTTGTTTTAAAATAAGTTTGGAACAAAGTTTTGAGAATTATTAAAAAAAAAGAATAAAGTCTTATAAATTATTAAAAATATAACAAAATAGTAAAATAAAGAAATAGAGAAAGAAAGTTATTTATAAAATTTATGGTTATTTGAAAATAATTGAAACTATTATTTTAATTAATGTATTAACCTTAATCCAATAGTGAGTTTGCATGGTTATCTTTAATATTAAACACTGATCTACAACAAATCTAATAAAATTGAGACATGACATTAAGTTAATACATTTCATTAGTTATTTTGCGCAAGAATGAAACCTTAATCGAGGTTAACGTTCTTTCTTTGAGCGAGGGTATGAACATAATTTTGTGTCCCCCTATACTTAACACAAGTTTTTTATTAAAATAATATTTTATTATCTATAATAACAATAACTACTATTACTAGAAAAATAATAGTTATATATGTGCTTTCTAAGTAGCAACTAGCTAATCGTCATCATCATTATCATCATCACATCCAGTCTGAAGTCTCGCAGTGAAGCAAGGTTTGGAGAGGAATTTTTTATGATTTTTCTCAGTTATGAAAATATAAAAATAAGATTAAAGTTTTATAAATTCAATCAAATAATTTTTTCAAAATTTAAATCAGAAACAAAAAAACTAAAAGTAAAGTGAACCAACAAACTTTAAATTTATGATCTTTTATACCAAACTCGCAACTCCTATTTTTGATTAAAAAATATTTTTAACTCTAAAAATTATACTAAAATATAGGTTAGACTTTAATATTTTAGAATGCTTAAATTTTTTTAATATTTTAAAACTATCGGAGGATTCGCCTTGTACTTGTTCATATTGTAAGTGATCAATTAGATTAATTTTTAAGGATGTCAATTTTAACCCGGCTCAATCCGATTTGACATAATTTTGACCCCGTCTGATAGAAAAGAAATAGCTTAGTGCCCTAATCCCTAAGGAGATCTAAGTTGTAATCGATTACCTAAGGAAAGGTGCTATTGAGAACAAGACTGAGAAAAGGAGTCCCTTGGATCTTCACAAGCGTCGCCTTCAGAGTATTGAAATCATCCTCCTTAATTGAGCAACAGATCGAATATTCGAGAAAGACAAAATTAGTTCTACCCTAAATCGTCTAAAGATGCCTTTTGTAAACGTTGTCATTTTTCAACTATTTTCGTGTATCAAGTGAGCCAAATAGGCTATTCATGAGGGATAGTCATCCAGATGTAACTTCTCCAATTTTTAATGAAATTATCTAATTTCTCAAAAAAAAATTGTAACAAAAAGTTGATCAAGTCAATTTTTATTAACAAAAGTTTTCGTCGTAACAAGTACATAGGCTTTTAATAACAAAGCTTAGTGATAAAAGAAATTTTAACAATATTAATATATTAATAGTGACAATTTGATTGTGAAAGTATTAAACTGTCACAATTCCCATTGTATTAGTGACAAAAACATAAATTATCACAGTTAATCCAAATAGTAGTGTCAATCAATTGTCTTGTCACAAAAACCTAGTATTTGTGACGAAATAGTACTTAGGCACAAAAAATTGTCACTAAATTACAAATGGTAGTGACCATAGTTATAGTTTGGTGATTGTGACAATATTAAATAGACACTAATTAATAGAATATTTATTAATAAAATTTTAATTTTTCGTCACAACAAGTAAAATATTGTGTGACGATAAATCGTTTCATCACAACAAGAAAAAAAATATTAGTGACCAAACTATGTTTTGTCACAACAAATAGAAAATGTTAGTTACCAACATATGTTTTGTCACAATTACAATTAATTCCAGCCAAAATTATTTTGGCGCCAAATTTCATAGGCTTTTAGTGACAAAATTTAGTGATAAAATAAATTTTAACACTATTAATGTATTAATAGTGACAATTTAACTGTGAAAGATACTAAATTGCTACAACCATTATATTAGTGAAAAAATATAAATTATCACAGATAATCCAAACAATAGTGTCAATTAATTGTCTTGGCACTAAAATATATCGTATGTGTGATGACAAAAATAGTTAGTCACAAAAAATTGTCACTAAATTATGAATAGTTGTGATCGTAATTATAGTTTGGTCATTGTGACAATAGAAAGTCGACACTAATTAATTGAATATTTATTGACAAAATTTTCCGTCACAACAAGTGAAATATTGTGTGACGGTTAACCTTTTCGTAACAAAAAGAAAAAAATATTAGTGACCAAACTAGGTTTTGTCACAGCAAATAGAAAATATTAGTTACTAACAAATGTTTTGTCACAATTACAATTTATTCCCACCAAAATCACTACAAAGTTGGAGATATCACTAGAAACTAACATACATAGTCTGTTATTTGACTATTTTATAGATTAAAAGATTTAGAGTTATGCTAATTTGATTTGTAAAATAAAATTAGTTGAAAAGAAAGCTAAGGGATTTCAATTTTTTTAAATAAAATCTGATAACTAGTTTAAGTCTTATTTAAAAAGAAAGATATAAAAATGGGTTTTGTTTTCAGTTATCTAATATTTTCAGTAAAATATTGATGATTCCTCAACCAATAATGTGCGGATTGTTTAATATTTTTATCATGTGATTGTGTAAGTATTTAATTTATATTGGAAAGGGAAGGGTGCCGAATCTTTAGAATAGATACGTTGTGTTAAAACTAAATTTAGATGATCGTAAAATATATGTAAACATCAATTTCTGTCCTTTCCTTAGGCTCACAAGTCACACCAAATCTTCTGCTGTTCTAATTTTGTGCTAATTAATTTTGTCCGCATATAATTAATTAATACAATATTAGAACTGATTAACAGAATCCATCCCTTGTATTCACGGGGCGGCTTACTAGCCTTATCAATGCTGCATCAGTTCTCACTCCTGCACGAGATTCCAGACCCCGATGTCAGCACTCAGCATGAGTTAAGGAAAGTTATTTCTAACATAAGAAACCAAAAATTCCAGCGTACACCTGCCCCATCTAGCATGAAAAACTTGACCAAACTCATGTTCCAACAAAAGAAGAGTCCACCAAAACTCTAATTTCCAATTTTCCAACAAAAGAAGAGTCCACCTAAACTCTAATTTCCAATATTATATAATACGGAGCTTCCAGTTAACTGAGACGTAAATTATTTAAAATATACAACTTGTAGAAATAAAGAGAATTTATTCACATCATACAGCTACTACCATCACCCGCAACATCATATAGCTGCTGCATTATCAAACCTTGACGTGCTCTGCAGATCATGGCAGGCGGGTGTAGGAACTCACTCAGAATTAGGGAAACCTGCCAAATCTCGCCATTTCATCGTCCGTCAGACACTCAATTCTCTCTTCCTCTCACCTTTTTTGACTTGTTTTGGCTCAAATTCCCAGCAGTAGAGCGCATGTTCTTTTATGAAATCACCGATTTAACACCTCATCTTTTCTACTCTGCGATCCTTCGCAGACTCAAACACTCCCTGTCTCTCGCTCTCTGTCATTTCCTTCCTCTTGCTGGTCACATCAAGTGGCCTCCACACTCATCCAAACCCCTCCTCGTGTATACTCCCCACTGCAGTTCGGTTCCTATTGTGGTTGCCGAGTCCGACGCCGACTTTCACCATCTATCAAGTCATCAAGTACGTGATGCGTTGGAGTCGCATCCCTATGTACCCATGCTGTCGGTATCTGACACCGATGCCTCAATAATTGCTCTTCAAATTACCTTCTTCCCAAATAAAGGGTTCTCGATTGCATACTCCATTCACCATGCAGTTCTTGATGGCACAAGCATAACCATGTTCTGTAGAGCCTGGAGTTATATATGTAAGCACTTCGATGGAGACGAAAATTCACTTCAGTTCCAGTTACCTTCAGAGCTGGCTCCATCATTCGACCGCGCATTTTTTGAAGATCCAAATGGCCTAGAAGCTCTGTTTATCAACCAATGGGCGGCCCTGACTGGTTCAGCATCAAACTTGAAGTTGCTGCCCAGCTTGTGTACTATGCCCAACATCGTTAGATCAACATTTCAACTGAGCCGGGAAGACATAAACAAGCTGAAAGAAAAGGTAATATCCCAAGTGAGCAACCAGATTCATTTGTCCTCTTTCGTAGTCACGTACGCATACGTATTGGTTTGTATGGTGAAAGCACGAGGAGGAGACGACAACAGAAAGGTTCATTTCTTGTTTGTAGTTGACTACAGGAGCCGCCTAGACCCTCCTGTCCCAGGCAATTACTTCGGGAACTGTGTGTTCCCTTGTGAAGTTGTTTCCAGAGCAAGAGATTTTATGGAGGAAAATGGGGTTGCAGTCATTGGAGAGAAAATCAGTGGCGTTATAAAGGGATTGGAGAAGAGACTGTTTGAAGGTGCAGAGAAGATGATACCATCTATGAAAGAGGCAGATCAAGGAATTCAACTTATTAGTGTGGCTGGATCGCCTCGTTTTGAAGTTTACGAGTTTGATTTTGGGTGGGGAAGACCAAAGAAGGTGGAAATTATATCGATAGACAGGACTGGAGCTATTTCTTTGAATCAAAGTAGAGATGAAAAGGGAGGGGTTGAGATTGGTTTGGCCATGCCAAGGCATGAAATGGAAACTTTTGCGTCTCTGTTCGTTGATGGGCTTAAAGATTTTCAGTAAACCTCCATGTTTTGCAATTATATAGCTAGTCATATTTTGGGTGGGGAAATTTTACCATTTACTAAGGCAAAAGTACTTGTAGCAATACGGAAGTAATAAAAGAAATTAAAAGTGATTATCAAAAAGTGAAAATCTGATCAAAACAATCTTGTTTTGGAATTTTTTTTAAATTGATATTATTTTAAATAGTTTATTTCTTAAATTTAAATTTCAATAATATTGTTTTAAAAAATATTTAAAAATCAAGGTTGTTTTGCCATTGAGAGAAAGTTATTTGAATTTTGAGTTAATTCTTTAAAATTAAACTCAATTTGAAATTTGATTTAATCGAATCTTAATTTTTATAATAATGTTAAATGAGTTTAAAAACGTCAGAAAATCATTGTTTAAGAAACCCAGATAATGCGAAGCCAATGCCATCATTTGCCGAAGAATCCTGCATTAGCATACTCGTGAAAGAGAGTAAAAGAAACATATATACGATTGTCCTGATAAAACTTACAGCTGATACAGTAATGAAATCGTATCCATGCCTAAGATAGGGAAAGAGTAATTAACAAAAAGATAAAGCAAGAAATCCATCATGCAAGAAGTCCATCAGTTGGATCCATCTTTCTATCAACTATTGAATGCCATGCAAAAAGATTAAACAAGAAATAATTATCTAACCAAATCCATCTCCAACTCCCTTATAACAGAAGAGACTATTAGTTACATTTTTTTTAATAGCGACGTTATAGTAAATTGTCAAAAAAGTGAATTATTTGGCGACAATTTTCAAGGGTTGTCGTTAAAAGTGGCCAATTTTTGATGATTTAATAATATCATAGCCAAAGATTGACCCTTAGCGCCAACAACATAAAACGTCAGTAAGTGTTCAAACTTTTTTGCGATGAAATGTATAATTCATCGCCAAATGTGAACTTTTGGCAACTAAACCTTTATATCGTCACAAAAAGTGTAGATTAAAGAATTATGCATTAATAATGTTAATTTGTTAATTTTTTAAATTGTAAATGCGCTTAATAATTATAAGGTTAATTATAATAGACATTTACATATAATTTTTCATTCTTTGACTTATGTTTTCTTTTTAAATTTGTTTAAATATATAGTTAATGCATAAAAACTCTATAAATTTTCTTTTTGGACATTAAAAGATAAACATACCTAAAATTTAACATATTAATAAGATTAAATTTTAATAAATTTAAGTTGACTGTTATTCTTAATCAGTAATATTTATTAACAACAAAATAATAATACATAAAAATTGAAAATTGTAAGCAATATAATATGATGATGTATGTAGCTCAGAAGTAAAAGATTGTAATTAGAAGTTTAACAATTCTTATAGGCATAGAATAATAATAGCAACAACAACAACATCAGCACCCAGTATGAATTCCACTCATATGTGGAGAATGAGGAGATCCAGTAGTATGTAACCTTACTCCTAACTAGTAAAGAGGTTGTTTCCAAAATTCTTACAAACATAACAATAAATAAAGTTTCACTCTTATTCCATCGAAAAGGAAATAAAAAGATTTTTTTTAAATTCTAAGTGACATAAGAGTCGGTCAAGGTAAATGAGTTCGCTATATCTGAATTCCCAAGAAGGGCCTTTGTATTTTCAAAGGTATCAATTGAAAACATCAAAGATCTTCCCTCAGGTGTTGCGTTATCAACACCATCTTTCAACAATTTCTTGGCTATAACAAAACTTGTCGAGGATACAGTGAACAAATCCCCAGATGCAGTATGGATCACTTAATTAGATGAATTGCCAGTGCGATGTGTTTTACCTAAAAACACAATTAGTATGGAGCTTAAATAGCTAATTAAGTGAAATTGTATTACGAAGCCAAATTCGAACACATTTATACCTATTTGAGCAGACATAGTAATTGGAATCGACGATTAATTAAAAAAAATCGATTGCCCTAATCTTGTACCAGCCCTAGGGATATTGCAATCGTTTCCATTTTCATCTTTGTTCTCTTGAAGATTGGAGTAAGCTTTGCACAAGAGATAGTATATAAAATCAAACGTTCATCTAATAGCTTACTATGATGCAAATAAGATACAAATAATTAAGAGAGGTAATTTATATGATACTAAAAATCTTGAAGAAGAAGATCAGTCATGGAAGGCAAGCGATGATTAGTGTATGATGAAGAAATATCTACATCTATTTTTTCTACACTAGGTAAAATTTTACCACATTCCTCCCATCAGAACTCATTTCTACCATCGAAAACCAGTCACCACATCGACATTCCTCGATGAATTGATGTTAACAATTTAATTCTAAAAATTCAATATATCATAAATTTACTATGTTTAATAAAATTTGTTTGGTAATCAATTCCTGTAAATGACTTGTCGATGGAAACAACTGATGCATAGGACACTTTTTGCATTCCATGTCAATGTGGAAAGTTATGCTAGTTTGTTGATGATAAGTCAAAGTACTCCATTTTAGAGTGGTACAGATTTTGTGTAAAAGGAATCATATTGTAAATTTTTTACATAAACATCTGTTGCAAATTATGCCTTGAATCTCTAATAGAGCTTCCATCAAACAGTTAGGAGGGTTTCCTTAAACAATAACCAGAGGTTGGGAAAAAAAATCATCTACCCATCGTCATCAAATACGGAAACACAATTCACCCTTTTACTATGTTGTTTAATAACAACAATGTAGACATCGTCATCGATTGTATTGGGATAATCTTGTTACTATGTTGTTTAATAACAACAATGTAGACATCATAGGGTCTAAGCATTTAGAGATCAAATATTTGACCATAAAGGAGTTGATACGAAAAGGTGACATCAAGGTTTGGAGCATTTAAGGACTAAGGAAATGTTAGCTGATCCTCTAACTAAAGGACTTTGCCCACTTAGGTTTGGAAGATAAGTAAACATTATGGGTGTATTGAAGTCTTTAGACTATGTTAGTTAGGGATCGTTGTGTTTGCTCCTTAAAAGATTATATATTGTGGCGTATTATGATAGTATGGTAGTTCATCAATAAAGATGATCATCATTTATCCTCAGTACTATGTGTTATCATATATAGTAATAATACATGTGAAGTCTTAAGATTTGTGTGGATCTTAAGTATGTTAAAGGTCATTGAGCATATATATAAATTGACCCTGAGCTTATGTCATTAAGACACATACAATTTAATTTGGATATCTATGAGTTTTAACATGACATAGGAGGATATAAGTTTTTAATCTCATAAAGACTCTAATGCAGTTTAGCATTCAGTTAGAGAACATAAAGGTTTTTTCTAGTGCTATTTAGCATTCGATCAGAGAAAACATGATTTCTCTACTATAGTTTAGCATATGCAGTTTAGCATAAAGTGTAAGTGATCTAGAAGGGGGGGTTGAATAGATCCTTAATCTTTTTATAATTTTCTACAACAAAATCAGAAGTTAAGTCACACAAAAACAATTTAAATAAATTTAAATAAACAGAGTAGGAAAGAAGATCAAATACTGTTTTTATAGAGGTTCGGTGCTAAGACCTACGTCCTCTACCTAAGCTCCCACTTAGGATTTTGCCAAACACTTTATTGCACACTTTGTAGTTGAGTGTGAAC
>JAOSBP010000001.1:21658834-21675164 GCA_027563825.1 Erythroxylum mucronatum | reverse complement strand
ACTAGAGACTTAAGGTTACAATTCCCATGAAAATTTAAACTTATAATCTTGATGATTACCTAAGGTGCACTCACCACCTTTATGAAAGGATAACAAATAACCCTTCAGGGTTTCAGCTCAAGGTTTCAAGAACCCAAGTATTGGGCTCCGGAAGCAGGGTCCAACAATTAGGTTCTATGGAAATGTAAGCAAAGTCAGCAGAAGCATAAATATCAGATAAACTTATTGCCCCTTGGAGGAGAGTTTGAAGTATAATCAATTGAGAAAGGAGTAGGTGGAATAGAGTTGGAAGCACCTAAGCTAGAATTCGAACTAGTAAAATCCAAAACAGAAGCTATGATTTATTTGGCATCTTACACTGAAAGTTCTTTTTCCCAGTCCCAAGCCTCGTCTTCATTGAAAGTTACATCTTGACTAGTGATTAATTTTTTGGTTATGGGATTAAAGAGCCAGTAGCCTTTTGTTTCCTTTCTATAGCCGATGAACACACACTTGGTGCTTTTCTCATTAAGTTTCCTTCTAACTTTTGCTGGATCATGAGAAAATGAAATGGATCCAAGAATCCTTAAGTGACTTACAATTGACCTCCTGCTAGACTAAGTTTTATAAAGAGTTTTCCCTTCAATAGCTCGTGTTGGAAACTAATTGAGAACATAAACTGTTGTAGCCACTGCTTCAGCCCAAAAATAGGATGGAAGGTGCTTATCATTCAATATACTCTTAGTTGCTTCAATGATTGTTCCATTCTTCCACTCCACTAAACCATTTTGTTGTGGTGTATATCTTACTGTCAGCTGCCTTTAAATCCCAAATTGGTTACAAAATGATTCAGATTCTTGGGACATAAATTCACCCCACTATTAGTTCATAAAATAATGATAGAATTTTTAAACTCCTTTTCTAACACTGCTTTGAATTTCTTAAAGCATTCAAGAACTTCTCCTTTTTTTTCCAAAAAATATGCCCATGTCATTCTTGAAAAATCATTAAGATAGATTAGGAAATACTTACTTCCTTTTAATGATGGTGTCTGTATCGGGCAATAAATATCCATATGAATAAGCATAAAATGTTTTGTTGCCTTCCAAGACTTATTTATTGTAAAATTTTCACGATGTTGTGTCCTAAAAATGCGAGGCTCACATGTCTCAAAATCATTAATCTAGACTACTAAAATTCCCATCACATATTCTAGTTATGTAACTTTTACAATACGTCAAAATTGAGATAATCAAACCTTTTATGCCATAACACTGAACCATCACTTGAGGCTATAAAGACATCAGGATCCAATTGTGAAGACATGAGAGGAAACATTTTATTTTTATACATTTTTATTGAATGCACTAGATACCTGCTCCTTTTATCATAAAGCAAACACTCATCATTGTCAAAGACAACATAGTAACATTTCTTTATTAGCTGATCTAAACTCATAAGATTATTAACTAAGCTAGGAATATACGTAACATTGTGGATGCATTTCGTACTAGTTTTGCAAATCATATACATTATGCTGACACCACTTTCCTAAACTTGCCTATTGTTTCCCAATGTCACTCTTGATGTCATTGAAACATCAATCTCCGAAAAATAATTTTTGTTTCCTGCCATGTGATTACTATAGCTACTATCTAAATACCAAACTTTTGAATATATAGCAACATTAGCACTTAAACAAGCAACAAATAAATTCTCTAAACAATTATCTTTCTCTTCGTGAAAGTTTTCTTAATCTTTAAATTTATAATTTTTTTAATTATATGGCCATATTTTCCAATTATAACATTGAATTGCATTTTTCCATGATTTGGTTTATTTTTGCACAAACATTTTTCCTCAATGTGATTAGTCTTACCATAATGAAAACCTACAGGTAGAGAGTTAACATTACCCTAGATTCTTTTTTGTCCATATGATCTACTATGACCTCTACCATTATTTGAATCTCTTGTCCTCACACACGTCCTTGATTACCATCAGATCCTTTTACCTCTTCTTGAAGCATTGGAGTACTTCCCATCAAGCTTAGTTTGAAAAGCTTGCTTTAAAGATGTCCTAGTTGATTTATTCAATTGAGCTTAATGAAATTTAAGATACCTTATTAGTTTAGCAAATGAGTAATTAGATAAATCCTTAGATTACTCTATAGTGGCACCAATATGATCATATTTAGTGGGGAGGCTTTTTAAAACCTTATCATCAATCTTTTATTATGAAAAATCCTCACCAAAACACATAATTTAATTCACAAGAGTAGAGATTTTGACAGAAATCTTGCAATAAATTTGTGGACTTGATTGACAAAGTCTTAAAATCCCGATGTAAATATTGCAATTTCATCATAACAATTTTGGTTGACCCTTGATAGTGTTCTTAAAGCAAATTCTATGCCTCTTTTGATGTTATTGCTCCCATCACTTGTGGAAATAGTGTCATCCACCCTTTTTTGGATGAAAAATAGGGCTTCTGTATCTTTCTTCTGGTTCTCCTTCAACTCATTTCTTTGGGCTGTTATTAATCGTGTAGCTTGATCCAGATTCGTAAGCTCACCAAAACTATTTTCCGTCAATTCCCATAACTCCTATGACCTAAATAACGTCCACATTTTCATAGACCATAACTAATAATTGGTTTCATTGAAAATAGGAACATTAGGAGCACTCGAGATAACATTGTTAGCTGCCATTTCACTCTCCTTTTCTGTTTTTATTGTTGCACACTCTCTTGCAGTCTTGTGTGCTCTCTTTTTTCTTTTCTCACTCTCAATGTCTTTCTTTCCCATAGATCACAACAACCTGACTCTTATACCAAATGTAGAAAGAGAAAAATGATGAATAGTGGAGAAATAAAAATGCCTTTTATTATTCACTCCCTCTGGAAACTTCAACCACCCAACAATATTAAATATATAGGCATTAGGTCCTTACAGATAGGAAGCATATAGCCCTTACTTTTACTGGTGAAACAAATAAAATATTATCCATAAACAATATCAACAAAAAGAAGGAAGGTGGAACACGTGACGAGAAAATGCAAAAAGTAAAAACTTGAATTAGTGTATAACTTACAATATATATGGAAACTCCAGCTCACTCAGCCATGCATTATTAAAATCTATTTTTTATGACACAACTTTTATTAGAAGATTTCTTACTGTAACTTTTGAATATCAATGTTGTCATTTATTGATCTATTCCATAAAAATTCTCCTTAAGCTTGTGATAGTTTTCAAAACTGATTTCAACATTAAGGTATAAGAAATTTTTTAAGATGATCTTGCATAATGCGTTGCAATAAAATATTAGTCTGAATGCTTGAAAAAAATAAGGTTAGACACATTAGAGATCAGATATTAGGGTTTTATTAATTTCCCTTAACATTGTTTCACAATTGAAGTCTTACATAATTGAATTTGTGATTTGATCATCTGCCAAATTTCAGGTTTTTAAAAAAAGACTGCATTTTGTTAAGTATAAAAGTTTTATGAGGGTTGAAATTGAATAAATCTTTTTTAACATTTGCTCTATTAAAGGGATTGATGGGATCAATTACTTGTTCTTTAAAGATTAAATCCTAGATGAATTCTTTTAAAACCCTAAATAGATAAGCAAACATTGTTAGGTGTACCTAATGTGTCTTAAGGGTAATTAAAAGCCAATTTCTTGACTTCTTATTGATTTTAGATCATTTGACCATATTGGCCAACTTCGGAAGAGATTTTTTATGAGTTCTTCTGTGTAAGATTTCATTATAAAAATAGTATATGTTTCTCATATTATGTCTTAACAAATGGATTTTTAATTTCTACCTTAAGAGAGAATTGTCAACCCATAGAGGATGAGTTTTCTTTGAACTTAAGAGCCTCGTAAGTTATTTTCAACATCTAGGTTTTCTTTGAACTTAAGATCCTCGCAAGTTATTTTCAAATAAAGCTTCTTTTGGAACTTGTGGAGTGTTGTTTTGAAAGTTTGAATAGCTAAGCTTGTATTGTTGAACTGCTTTTTATTTGGTTCCTTAAGTTCTTCTTTCATTGTTTACAATTTTCCTACACATTTAAGAGATTCAAATCTATCTGTTTACTACTGCTTTCTCCTATTCCTTTAGACTGATTAAGTAACTGCTGAAATTGAAGGGAAAATTCTTGATCTTGGGATTTGTTAAATTGTGAATTTTAATAAAAGAATGATTTGAAGAAAGGTTGTTACCAAAGTGTTATACTTAGGTGGAATTCAGACATTAATAAGAAGAAAATTAAGGCTTTATATAACTTTCTTTGAAGTACTAACTGCCCATATTGTTCTTTGTTCCTTGTGAAACGATTCCTATCATATCTAAGATTAATCAATACATAATTGAAACTTGCAAATTTTGAAATCAGTACTTGAATGTTTAAAGTCTTCATTGCTTCCTTCTGAATTATGGGAGAACATTATAATGATGAAGCTTTTAATAAAATTTAAAGAGACCTATTAGGAGATAGGAATTTTGTGCAAGACATGATTGGCAACATTTATAAAGATAAAATATATTATGAATGAATTAAAATTAAAATTTAAGGAGATTTTTGTAGAGTTTTCTATTAATTATAACATAATATGACTTGTGATGTTGCATGAATTAATTTAAGAATGTTGAAAATAATTATTTAATTTTGTTATCATATTTAAAAAAAATTTAAAGAAGAATAAATATTTTTTAAGAATAAAAATAATTGCTTTAAACTTCAAAGGACATCAATAAGGTTTTGCAGAGAGGTCCAAAACATCATACCTGAGTTAATTAACAGCTTTCAAGTCAAAACCAAAAACTAAGATTGAAGATTAAGCTAATTAATTCCCCAACTTTCAATACTCTGGATGTTATGGCATTAAATGCTTTCCAAAAGGTTGAAAATAATTATTTAATTGTAAATACATAAATGGAGTCTTATTCTTCTCAAAAGGTTCTTCATAAAATGCTTTCCATTCATAGCCTGACTTCAATTTCTGAAAATTCTTTTGCTTCTCTTAGCGATAGCAACGGGGCGGGTATGGGGCTGGTATGTCATCCCCGTACCCGCCTCATGAACTCGCCCTCACCCCCATACCCGCCTCCATCCTTGTCGGGGATTTTTTTTGCACCCACATACTCGTACCCGTTGGGAATTTGGCCCCCATCAGGTACCCGTTTACCCGCCTCTTTTTTTAAGATAAGCTTATTTAATATGAATTGACTATTTGTTTATGGGAAATGGATTGAGGAAGAATTGAATTAGGGATTTGGGTAATTGTTGGGTTTGTATGTATATATATATAATGGCAAAATTGTAATTACTATATAACGGGTAAACGGGTATGGGGGGTGGTATCCCCATACCCGCCCCGATACCCGACGGGTATTTTTGTTAACCTCCCATACCCGCCTCACGGGTAAAAATTTGCTCCCCATACCCGCCCTCGTTCGGGTAATTTTATCGGGTACCCATCGGGTTTGGGTACAATTGCCATCCCTATCTCACACTTATGGATCCAAGAAATTGTTGCCAACTTTCCATCAATTTCCTCTTTTCTCATATGTGTGTAAAAACATCTAACCAGGTCAACACACACTGTTTCATTCAAGTTCACAAAATTTTCCCAGCCAACCACAATCAAAAAGGAAGAGATTGGAATACCGATTTCATCAAAAAGGTTCGGGGCAAGATGCATCTAACTACCACATTTCTCTTTTAGTGCATCTTGTACCTCGCTTCAGCTTCTATCGACTGAAACAATTTCACTAGTGTTGAGGATTTTCCTTTCTAAGTTACTGTGAGTTTCTTTGATTTTGTTCTTTTGACCTTAGGGATTTCTTCAAAAATGGCTTCTTCAAAAGCTGGCTCATCCATAACAATCGAGTCCTCATTCTTTTCTTTAATCATAGGCACTTTGCCTTTTCTTATCTCATCTCTTTTCCTTTTTTGTAAATCTTCTTCTTCTTTCTTTTTGGCCTGAGGAGTTTCTTCTTGTACATCTTGCTTTTCCATACTTGCTTTAGTCCTTGATCTCCTTATTAATAGGGCCAGTTCTTCATCTGATCTGCCATCATTTACAACCCAGTGCACTTCAGGCACTTTCTTATCCTTAGGATTAGTTTAAGGAGTGGTGGAAGGAGTAACAATGGGTATATGAAATCTTACTTATTTTGTTTCCTCCCCCTCACTCAAGGATTCTTCTACTTCTTATTTTTCTTTTTCTTATTTTTCTTCTTCTTCTTCTCCACTAGAGTTAGAAACAAATTATTGTTTGATTGAAGGTTCATTGTTTTTTGAGGATGAGTCCGAGTCTGATTCTAGGGATAGCATAGCCAAAATATGTCTTTTTCTCTCCTCTGGAGTTTCCTAAAAGGGTGTTTCTGAAGTTTAGGGCTTAAAGTAAACAAATATAGGTTAGTAGGAGTGTTCAAAGAACATACTATTGGAGATGGAGAAGAGGACTTAGAAACAGGAGTTTGTTTATGGCTAGAAGTTGAAGCCATGGTTTTCTTCTATCTCTTTGATTTTGTTCTGGCCATTGTAGGTAAAGAGTTTTTGGAGAAAAGAATAGAGAGGAGACAGAAAGTTAGGGTTTAGAGTGGAAGAGAATGACACTTCTTAGAAAAGAACAACAAAGAGTAGAAGAGAGAAGTCTATTTTTGGTATATTAAACGATTCCTGAGCGTATGAGAATTGGTAGTCGTACACACCAAAAGAGGAAGTATGATCATCTGTGTATCTTCTGTTAGACATATATGGAGCATTGTCAGAATAGTGTATGCATTTTTTAAAAGCTGAAATGACTCCATAAAAGAACTATACATAAATAACATCAGATAGTTTGCACATACCAAGTTCTTTTCTTAACATGCCAAATCTATCTTTAGATAGTGGCTTAGTGAAAATATTAGCTACTTGATTTTTAGTGTTAATATACAAAAGATCAATTGTTCCTTCTAAAACATGATCTCTAAGAAAATGATGCTTGATTTCTATATGCTTTGTCCTAGAATGATTGATATGTGCTTAATTGATTATGAACAGAAGTAATTTCTTTTATAACCTGTATTCTCAATCCTATAACCATGTTTGGAATGATCATACAAACTTTAGTTATGGATGGGATAATCAACAAAATTACTTACATGATAATTTGCAAAATGAACAACAATTCCCATATTGACTAAAAGCTTCTTATCACAATTCAGGTGCATCTCTGAAAGATATACTATAACAATATTCAGCGTTAACAGCGTGTACAACAGTTCCAGCAGGATGTAGGGCAATTTTCATAGGAAACAAAGTCTAGCGTCCAAGATTTGGAAAACCAATAAAACTCAGGTACATTTTTAAAGGAATTAGTTAATGTTTATACTGCTAATACTTTGCAATTTCAACAAAAGATATTTAATTCCAATAAGACACAAATTTTAGAATCTAGAAATTAGCAAGACAATGAGTCAGTTGGTAGAAGCTTTTGACCGCCTAGCCTCACAAGGCGAAGAAATGCAACTGTATTAAACCAAGGTGTGCCCAAGGGACGTTAGCACAGAGGCCTTATAGAGTGATGAGGAGCTTGAGAATCTTGAGAGCAATACTCAAGGAATTGCTTGTGAATAAGAAGTTGAGGAGGAGCTTGAACCAAAATATGATATATCTTTTAGTTTAGAGGTGAGTACTGAGTCTATAATTATTTTTGAGACTAACTCTTCACCTTTACATAGCAGATTGGAGGAATTAAACGAGGAAGAAAAAGTGAAGAGACATTCTAGATATTTCCAGAGTGTAGGGACTTAGTGGAGATCAAGAGTTAGAGGATAGGGAAGATGCTAAATGATAATGATCATCGACTAAGGCCCTATTCAAAACTACCTCATATGGAGGAGGCTTAAATTGTATTACCTTAAGATCATAAAGGAGAATATGGAGTCGAGCTAGCGACCCTAAATAAAGGCGCTTCTTAAGAGGACCCAAAGGAAGCAAATTTCCTTTCTTTTTAATCACAAAAATGAAACAAAAAGTGAAAAGATCAAGAAATAACTAAAATTAAACTAATTGCGAACAAATATATATAAACTAAAATCAAGAACAAAACCTAAAATACCACACTCCCCGACAACAGTGTCAAAATTGGTCGCGCGTCATTACACTACGAAAATAACTAGACTACTACTATAGTAGTGGTGAGTCTAGGTCGATCCCATAGACAATGTGTGTAAAGTTATTGAAATGAAATTAATTGGTATCTAGGTTTTGGGGGTTTTTTTTGGTTTGATAACAAAATAAAGTAAAACTAACCTAATGAAAACAAATAAAAGAAAACATTAAAAATGATAAAAGTGGGGAACTCAGTAAGGACTCGAGTTTTTGGTTCAATCTCAGCCTAAACCCTAATTAGACATATTTCATTGATTTGTTGTTCTCTTACCTCTCCTTGAACTATTGGTCGTAAAGTAACAACAAGTTCTGTCAATCACAGTTTTTCCTTAGGTCCCAATTAAGTAAGAAGAACTCGTTAATTAACCCTAGCTATTAGATAACCTAGGAGACACTCACTAAGTTTAATCAGGCAGTCATCTTATGAGTGAGAAAAATAGGCCAATATAAGCACACAATAATCACACAAGCTCAAATTATTTAACCTAGGTTATGTTATCCTTAATGATTACAAGCCATTAGTCGCTACAAATGAATCAAAAAACAATAATTATGTATTGTATTCAATTATAACAATGGGTTCTTTCATAAAAATAATTAAATAGAGCATTCAGTCATTCTTACACAACACCCAAACATTAAACATAAGATGACATAAGCAATTTCTAAAGGGAGAAATAAACAATAAATACAAGGAGAAATACACTTAACTGGGTAATTGGTGTCGGTGTTACCTCTGAACTGGCATAGGGAAGCTACCCCTCTATGAGTCTCTCAAGATTGAGAGCTTGCTCCCAAAAATAATGCTTAAGCCCCCATAAATATGCCGAAGACCCTCTTGCTACTATTCTCTAGCTACTGTTCAAACCCACGGCTTCTCTTCTCCTATTTTATTTAAAACCAACACATATAAAACCATTGTTGCTTTAGTCCCACTCGAGAATGTCTAAGTTTTCATCCACTTGCATTGTGTTTTGGTGATCCTTTATCCACCAGCTGCATGTTAGGCATGCCTTGGCTATTTGCTACTTTTGTTTTCAACATCTGCATGTTATGTCGTTTAGCTTCATGCAAACATACATTGCGTACATGTTGGCCCAATGATTGCATTTCATTCATTCCAGCTGAAACGTGGTTGCTTCATTTGACTCCCATATGCTGTAACGTTTTACTCTTTACTGTGTTGTCGTTTTGTTGCTCCTTGCTTGGTCCAACATTCTCCTGGCGCTATTGTTTAGCTTTATGTGTTCTTTTAGACTGAATTTGTTTTCTTCTTGCTCTAATTTTCTTCTTCTTACTCCATGAAGACAAGTGAATATTAATATTTGAAAAATGGCCAAATATCATGCTTTCAACTCATTTTAACTTCTTTGCTTTCAAATTGTGTCTAAAATCACGTATGAATCAACGTGAGTATCTTAAGCATTTTCATAGTAATAATCACTAAGTGTTATGGAATAAATTCATAATCAATTAAGCATATATCAATGATGCATAAGATTTTTTGAAAGATTTATTACACTAGTATTATCATTTAATATAGGAATATGATTAAAGTTTAGAGAGAAATCCTAGAGTTGATGCTTCATCTATAATATTTGAGCACAATAGTTGGCAGCTACTATATATTCCGCGTCAGTTGCTAAAAGAGCTGTGCAATTTTATGACTTGCAAGACCAAGAGACTAGACATAATATGCATCACTTGACAAGGACCACTTGTGTTTTTTTGATCGACTTTATCACCTGTATAATATGCATCACAATAGTCATCTATGTTAAAAGAATTAGTTTTTGGATACCATAAGTCCATAGTTTCGTGAAGATATCGAAATATCCTTTTGATTGCTTAAAAGGTACCTTTCTTTTGGATTTGATTGAAAACGTGTGCAAAGGCACTCACTAAGCATGATATCTAGTCTTGAGCTTGTAAGATATAATAATGACCCAATCATTCCTCTGTACTTTGTCTCATCTGTGGCTTTGCCTTCTTCATCCTTATCAAGTTTAGTTCCATACATAGGAGTACCCATTGGTTTGGCATTTTCGAAGTGGCATTTCTTGATGAGTTCCTTTGTGTATTTGTTTTGGCTAATGAAGATCCCTTTTTTATTTATTTGATTTATAATCCGAGAAAGACAGATAATTCTCCCATCATGCTCATTTCAAACTTCCCCTGCATTAATGTTGAGAAATCTTCACAGAAAGATTGATTAGTAGCATTAAATATTATGTTATCAACATATATTTGCACTATGAGTAAATCATTATCCTTTTCCTTAATAAATAAGGTTTTATCTACCTTTCCTCTTTCGAAGTTATTCTCAAGCAGAAAATTACTTAACCTCTTATAATATACTCGAGGGGCCTATTTTATACCATACAGGGCTTTAGTCAACTTCATCACGTAGTTAGGATAGTTTTCATCTTCAAAGCCTGAAGGTTGCTTCACAAACACTTCTTCATTAATATATCTATTTAAGAATGCACCTTTGACATCCATTTGGAACAATTTGAAGCTTTTATAACATACGAAGGCAACTAAAATTCAATCGATTCTAGTATAGCAATAGGTACATAAGTTTCATCAAAATCAATACCTTCCTATTGATTATAACCTTGAGCTATAAGTCTAGCTTTGTTTCTTAGCACCTTATCATTTTCATCAAAATTTTTCTGAAAAACCCAACGAGTTCTAATGACTGACTTGTTTTGTGGACGAGGTACTAGATTCCAAACTTTTTTTTTGTCAAACTGATTTAGTTTGTTGTTCATGGTTGAAACCCAATTTTCATTAATAAGAGCCTCTTCAATGGTCTTTGTATCTAATTGTGAGATGAGGGCAACAAAGTTGTTCTTGAAGGATGATATGGTTTTTATTCTTTCAGAGGGGTCTCATAGAATGTACTGATGTGTATTAAGACCTCTCCATTCTCGTGGTGTTCTTCGTTGTATAGGCCCCTATTGGGAGGAAGGAGCTTTCCCTATCTTGACTTCAGAAGGACCTTCTTGATCTTGTAATTCCAAAGGTACTATAGTCTGAGTTAGCTGTTGTTGTCGAGGGTAGTGCTTCATCAAATACTACACATATTGATTTTTCTATCTTCTTTATTGTTTTGTTGTAAACTTTAAATCATTTATTGACGGTACTGTAGCCTAAAAAGTTGGCTTCATCTGATCTTGTATCGAACTTTACAAGATTGTCTTTTACATTATTTAGAACGAAGCACTTGTAACCAAATGCTTGAAAGTAAGCGACATTTGGTTTTCTTCCTTTCCACAACTTATAAGGGGTGTTTTTTAGAATGGGTCTTATAAGGCACCTGTTAAGAATGTAACAAGAAGTTGACAGAACTTCTACCTAGTAACCATAAGGTAGACCACTTTTGCATAGCATTGTTTTGGCTATATCAATGAGAGTCATGTTCTTTCTTTCAACCACCCCATTTTGTTGAGGAGTCTTTGGGTATGAAAAATTGTGAGTCATATCGTTGTTATCATAGAAATCTTCAAACTTTCTGTTATCAAATTCTCCTTCATGATCAACGTAATGCAGTATCATTTTTTGATCTAAATTTTTCTACAAAATTTCTTAAAAACTTCAAAGGCATCATTATTATTTAATAGGAAGTAAACCCATATAAATATAGAATAATCACCTACTAAAACAAAACTATAATGTTTAACACCAAAACTTTGAGTCCTATTGGGACCAAATAAATCCATATGCATAAGTTCAAGCAGTTGGTTAGTAGACACAATAATTTTAGGAGGAAAGCTGCTTTTGGCTTGTTTACATTTTAAATAAGCCTCACAAACCTGATTGCTTTCAAGCTTCAACATCGATAGTCCTTTTACTAACTCATTTTTAGACAATTTTGATAGAATACTGATATTGGCATGTCCAAATCTTTTGTGCCAGATAAAAGAGTCCTTTTCTATAGAAACAAATCACTTGACATTTTATGAAGATATATCTTCCAATTGAGCATAGGATATGTTTTGATTTCTAGAACCAACAAATATAATATTGTCATTAAGATTATCAATAATTTCATAATGTGATGCATAGAAAGTAACTCTATAACCCTTATCACGTAATTGACTTACACTCAACAAGTTATGTTTGAATCCATCAACATAAAGAAAATTATTAATAGAAGTAGAGTTAGAGTCACCAATTTACCAATTCCAGTGACTTTTGTCGTATTTTTATTGGCAAAGACAACATTGCCTCTGTCTTTTCTTTCAATGTAGTTAAAATGTGATATTTCACTTGACATGTGTTTCGAACAACCACTATCAACTATCTATCGATTTTCTTTTGTCTCTATTTTGAAGCATATTTGTAGCAAGTATTATCTCATTTAAGTACCCATATTTTTCTGGGTCCTTTTAGGTTAGTAGCTTGGCCTTCGGTCTCCAAACAAACATTTGAGATAATTTCTCCATTTTACAAAATTTGCAAGAATGACTAATGTGACCATGTCTACCATAGTTGAAGTATAAAACAAACGAATGAGAATTGCTATAATTTCCACCATGTATCAGGTTCTTATTATTTTGACTATAGCTATTGCTAGATTTAACAAAGAAGTTCTTGTATGGCCTAACATTATTATTTTCATTGTAACCTATTCCAACTTAATTAAAAATGCATTAAGTAGTGCATCAAGGTCGTTCCTATAACAACCCTTATACGAAACCTACAACCATCCATATAGATAACAACCAAATTCCTGTACATGCATTCAAGGTATATAATTCTATTTAATGCTATACATATACATATTAGAAAACTCCCCAATGCTTAACATTATCATTTAATAGTATTAAAACATCTTTACATTAACATGATAATCCAAAAAGAAAACATACAATTTCCTTTACTACATATACAACCATTTTTTAAATTGAAAGACATATCTAAAGGTGCTTTTACTCCTAGCTATTGGCTTTGGTCCTTGTAAATGTTTCCTGTACCTCACTCCTATGACTTGGACCTACACAGATTAACACCTGTGCTAAGCTTGAAAGCTTAGTGGGAAAAACACTTAGTTTGGATGACCGATTACAACAGTCATCTGCCAATCACACACATTTAAAAATATCACAACTCATATACCATAAATTCACATTCATGAACCAAACATTGATATTCAATGCTCATGTAAACATTGATGGCATACTTAAGCAAAGTACATAATGCCAATATGCTTCATCTATATACAGAAAATGCACATATATAAGCCAAATATTGATATTTAACGCTCATTGATACAAATTATCAATATAATTGCACATCATTATAATTCATCATTACAACCAATACAAATGCTCATCAATACCAAATATTCATGTTGTCATGTTGTATTTCTTATTTATGACAGTTAAGTTTCCTTTCTGTGCTAAGCCTGCACATTTTCTATGGGTATGGATAGCAGAGGTTGTAGATACCTGAAGGTATCAAACTATGGATACCCGAAGGTATAAAATTGTGGATACCAGTGGTGTCAAACTGTAGCAGCTGCACTGTAACCCTATAGGCATGCCCATCTATCCACAACCAAGATAATAGAGTAGGCACTATAACATTTCTATTAACCATTTGCAAATTTCATAATTCATATATTAACGAATCATATGATATAAATTTCAAGTCATAAAATCTATATTTATGTTTATACATGCAATTTATGACTTACCACAATTAGAAGGGTATCAAAATCAGACCTGTATATTCATGCTATGCATATATGAGTAATGAATATGCATACAAATCATTTGTGTACATGTAAAATTTCTTTGGAATGCATTATGCTCCATCTTATAGTCCAATGCTTAGTCTCCTAATTCACACATGGTAAGTCCTCTTTTACTTATTTATAGGTGTTTGAAAAGTTTCATACACATTCAAAAAGCTTCATAAAAGATTCTGTAAAAATCGGAAATGAAAATAAACTCAAAATAGCGCAATATGAACTAAACCCCAAAGTGGTCTAAAAATAGGCAAACTATTAGTCCAGAAACAAATCACATGACAGAGTCTAGTTGTCCTTAATATTTGTATAGACAAATTCAGAACTGGGTTTCATAATCTTCTAGAAATTTTCCATTTGTGTCTCTATTTTCCAAAACAACAAAGATCAGGCCATTTGGACTTCTAACACATGAGCTATAGACCAAATATCACACGCTGCTCCAAAACAATGGAAGCATTAGGTCACCATTTTCTATCCCAATTTTCAACATCATAAAGTCATAATTAAGTCAGAGTCTCATCTAGATATTTCTATTTCTATGTCTTAATTTTCATATGCAATTGAAATCACAAAATTTAGAGGTTTGTAGGCTGATTTATGACCTAAACAATGTGACTGGTTCAACAAATCCTAGACAGAATTCCACTATATGATAATCTCTTGTCATATTCAGCCCATTCTATGCAAGATAACACCAAGATAACACCAAAGCATCATCCCAGCAACCATTTCACATCCAAATGAATCTTTTTACATATTCATATACATAGATACATAAATTAACTAAGTGAAGTCCCAAACCTTAAAATTGGAAAAGTAGTTCTTCTAATGCTTTTCCTTCCCTTCCTCTTTGGCTTTACTTGAATCATCAAGTGAAAAATGATGGGATGAATAAGGTGAAATGGAGAGGAGAAAAATATAAAGTTAAGTCATCAAAGTTTCATCCATCTTCCCTCTCCATATGCCTTTGCATGAATTTTCTATTCTTAGACACATGTTTCAATTCCATTGGACCATATGCCACAATCCTATTGGACCATGTGTTACAATCCCATTGATCACTTGTTTCAATTCTATTAAACCATATGTTAAAATTATATTGGACCATGTGTTATAATTCTATTGGATCATGTGTTACAATTCTATTGGACACACATGCTTTAATCTTATTAGTCTATGAGTTGACTTTAGGAAAATTGCATATTGATCCTTCTTCTTCATTTAATTCTCTTATTGGCCTATAATCTTATCAATTTATTTCATTCCCTTATGTCTTAAGTTTCTAATGGAATAAATTTCATGCAATTTGGTTAATTATATCGGGAGTTATACCCCAAAACTATAGGCTATTCAAAAACAAGGACAGTAGCTATAACTTAACTTTAAAACAAAATTCATAACCCTTAGAGGCAGAATCAGATTTCGATTCCTTTATGAAAGTTTTAGATGTCTCTAGTTTAATCTCCAATTAAAATTATCAAATTTGGAGGTCTACAGGCTAAGATATGGCCAAATTACAGAAATCTGTTCAGTGGAACCTATCCATTCAGCGAGGTAAACGTCCCAAATCAACTAACTTCGGTCTTATCTTGCAAGAGCAATACAAAAATACATCAAATTTAACCAAAAAACATCCCATTTACTTATGGAATACTTATTTTATCAATTCCCCTCACATCGCATTCATAAATTCAATCAAACATATCAAAATTTCCATACATATTTCACATTCAAGTATGTATGTCCGTGCCGTAGTGAATAAATTATCTATTTACCCCTGTCTTTTACATTAAGTACCATTATATCTCTTACTGTACTTACATGTACTTAATTCGTTATGGTCACTTCTTAATACACCCTAGACATGCTATAATACTTCTAGGGTATATGTTGGGGCGTTATAGACATAAATGTGTGGAGGTGGACACAGTTGTGTCTTAGACCTATAGCACTTTGGGACCAAGTTTCTATGCAATTTTTGAAGAATTGAAGAACCATATGGGTGACCATATCCACTCTATAAATCCTAATTTTGAGCTATAAAAGGGAAAAATAAAGATGATTCATAAGAGAATCAAATTAGGCTTGGGAAAACATAAATTGATAGGGTAAAACAATAGAAAGAATGAAGAATAAGCAAGGAAAACATTTTTAATGGATTTCCATTCATTAGTGGATTTCGTAAAGATTAAAAGGGATCTGATCATAGTTCTTTTATTTTCTAGCTTTCCTTTAGTTTTGATGTTATATCTTTTAAGATTATGAAATAAACTGTTGTTGGTTCTTGGGTTAGATGAACCCTAAAAATGCCTTATAGTGATTTTATTTTAACTTTATTCATTCTTTATTTTTATTGAGATTCAATTATGTGTTCTTAATTATTCTTGAATTAATATTGATAGTATACTGTTTCGTGT
>JAOSBP010000001.1:21648342-21658734 GCA_027563825.1 Erythroxylum mucronatum | reverse complement strand
ATCTTATCAATTTATTTCATTTCCCTATGTCTTAAGTTTCTAATGGCATAAATTTCATGCAATTTGGTTGATTATATGAGGTGTTATACCCCAAAAACTACAGGTTGTTCGAAAACAAGGATAGCAGCTAGAATTCAACTTCAAAATCGAATTCAAAACTTCTAGAGATAGAATCAGATTTTAGTTCATTATGAAAGGTTTATACCTATATCTCTAGTTAAATCTCAAATTGAAAATATCCAATTTGGAGGTCTACAGACCAAGATATGCCCAAATTACAGAAGTATATTTAGTAGAAACTATCCGCTCAGTGAGTTACACGTCCCAAATCAACTAACTTCGGTCTTATCATTTAATAGCAACATAAAAACACATCCAATTTAACCATCAACATCCCATTTACTTATGGAATACTTCTTTTATCAATTCCGCTCACATTACGCTCATAATCCAAGCAAACAAATCAAAAATTTCCATACATATTTCACGTCTAAGTATGTATGTCCATACGAAAGCGAAAAAAATTATCCATTTACCTTGTATTTTACATTAAGTACCATTATATCTCTTACTATACTTAAATGTACTTAATTCATAATGTTCACTTATTAATACACCCTAGACATGATATAATACTTACAGGGTACATGTTGGGGTGTTACAGTTCCTTCCATCAACGAACTTTGCAAGATCTTTTTCTAGAGATAAGAACTTTCCTGTACATTTCTCTTTCTCAAGTTCTAGGGTGACAACCTTTTCTTCTAGCTGTCTCACTTAATCAATATCATTCTCAAGCAAAGTATTTTCAAACTTGGCTAATCTTTCTTCTAGAACTTCCTTTTCAGAAACCTTTTGCTTATAATCATCTTCAAGAGACATATTCTTGGTTATCAGATTTTCATTCACAGTTTCTAATGATTTAATCTTACTCTTCAAGGATGCTTCACTATTCTTGGACTTCTAAACTTCTTTGAAATACTTCACTGTCAATTTTTTGTACTAATCAGACAATTCATGATATGCATTTCTCAATTCATTAACTTTAATATTAGAGTTAGAATAATATACCTTATCGTCTCCTGATTCAACCATGAAGCAAACATTGCTAACTTTTTCTGGCTCTTCTTCTTTGAAATTTTCAAAATCTTCATCTGACCAGGCTGCAGTCATTACTTAGTTCCTGGGTTTTTTATTCTTTGTTTTGTCCTTTTGAAGAAGGGGACATTCTGGTCTTGTGTGTCCAGGCTTCTTGCAGTGATAGCATATGATTTGATTGTTTTGTGTATTGCTATTGCTACTATTGCCTTTTAGTAGGGACCTGTTGATTTCGATTTTCCTGTTCCCTTCTCTTTCCTTCATCAGCTTCTTTTTGTAGAAGCGGGCATATTCCCTTACTATAAAGTTGAACTCATCATCTTTGTCTATTTGCAACTCAGTATTGCTTTCATTACTGATTTATCCTTCAATTTCTTTTAATGCCATTCCTCTTTTGTATGAGGATCCTTCACCTCACCTAGCCAGTTAAGTGAGATGGTATCGAGATCCTTTGTAGTCTTCAAAGTTGTCACCTTTGGTCTCCATTCCTTTGCTAGTGTTCTTAGAATCTTTTTTACGAGTTCATCATTGGGATATATCTTCACCAAGTTCTTTAAGGTCGTGATGATGTTGTTAAATCATTTGAAGAATTCATCTATGGTTTCTTCTTATTTCATGGCAATAGTTTTGTATTAATGCACTAAAAGGCTTATTCTATGTTTTTTTACCTCATTCATTCCTTCAAAGGTGACTTGTAGTTTATCCCATATTTTCTTTACTGTAGAGCAGTAGGATATCTTCGCATATTCTTCTGGAGATAGTGCATAGATTAGATGATGTTTTGCTTTAGCGTTTAACTGTGCATTTCTTCTGTCAGCATTAAACCACATTTCTATGTTTTTTGTAGCAGAAGTGTGGGTCCAACTCTGATGGCTTGCAAGACTTCAATATCTACAGATTGGAGATATATTGTCATTCTCTATTTCCAATATGAGTAGTTGTTTCCATTGAAGTAAGGAGGCTTTGAGACAGATTGTCCTTTAAGGCTTCTCAAATTATTTGTCATGATCTATCATGTGCTGCAAAACACAATAAATATGAAACCTTGCTCTAATATGAAATGATAAAGCAAACACACATAAGAGGGGGGTGAATTATGTAAAAAATATTTCCAAGATACTTAAAAAAAATGATAATATCATTTTAAACAAAATAAGTCTATAAATAGGAAGGTCCTATCAACTTTCGAAAAGATCCTGTTAACATGAAAAAATAAAAGGATCCAGTTAATTGAAAGGAGCCTACTAGCACTCAAAAAGAAGGGAGCCTACTAGCAATAAAAAAACGAAAGGAACCTATTAATCGATAACAGTCTGTTAATGCTAACAAAAGGAACTTTTTAATTGATAGGAGCCTATTAATGCTCAAAAACCGAAAGAAACCTCTTGCGATAGAAAAACAGAAGGAGCCTCTTGAAAACATAAACTTATAATGCGAAAATTTAAAAGTTAAGAAGAGAGAAAGAATGATACAATTGATTTATACTAGTTAGGCTTAGATTCTTAAATATTCAACTTGAGTATTTCACTATAAAATTCAATTAATAAATTTTCACGAGCCTTTCTAAACTCAAATTCAACCTTCCACATTCGTAGTGTTTAACACAACTCTACAAGCTCTCAACAAGAAATATATAAAGGATTTACAGTCTCTCTCAATAGAATAATTTCACTTTCTAAGGCATAAGGACTTTGATATGTTTGTCAAGAATATTAATGCTGCTAAGTTATTTTGCAAGTCTCGTGTGTTTTGCAAATGCATTGACTCTTTCTTAAGTAGACATTTTCCTTAACTAGCCGTTGCTTACTCTACGATATCATTTTTGCTAAAATCTTCGATATTCAGATGTTTTATCAAGGCTTTTAGAGTTGATTATTCTAATTCGTAAAAAAACTTTCCAAATGTCATGGAACCATTTCTAAATAGCCAAGTTCTTAAAGAAGGTTCCTGCAAGGAAGGAATCAATTATCCTATGATTTTATTTCCTTTTAAGAATTATAACATTACCTATATAAGGAAATAAATCCAGTTTGAATTTTGAAATATTATAAATTTATCATCAAAGTCGTTAAATATAACCCTTGAGCTGACAAAAAGATTACTAATCACTTTTGTAAATATCTTAATACCAAGTTTTATTTTCACGAATTTCATTTCGTTAGACATTTTATTAACATCAACTAATTAAGCTGCCATATATCCAAGGATTAATAAAAAAATTGGTAAATTTTCTATATTCTTTAATCTTTTTTTACTTTTTTCTTTTAAATAGTAAAAAGTGTCACTTTTCATATCTTAATTAATTGAATACAAGGTAAATACATACTTTTGTTTGTATAACTATAATCGTTTATTAGAAATTATATCTAGTTTATTAGTAACAGTGAATGTAGGGTTTAATGTACCAGAGGGCAAATATTGTAACTCCTCTTGTAACTATTCTTTCAAAAAACGAATTATATTAATTTAACATAATACATTATGTTATATCTTAAGCATACGGATGATAAATACTTTTAAAAAATTCACATACTTAATATGGTCAAGCATACTTTGGCCTTGTTTAATAAATGTTTGAGCAGCTTTTTTTTTTGGGTAGATTAAGAGATATTTGTTTGTTTGATGATGTCAAACCGCTGATAATCATGTTTAGTAATCAGTTGATTGGGTTGACGGATTGAATTCAATCCACTGTTTTTGAAAATGCACCTATGAGGAGCATTTTGCTCTAGCAGTTGAGAAATTAAGGGACGAAAAGATGATTGTACCCAAAAGTTATTACAAATTACTCAAGCTGTCATCTTTTATTATTACTTTCCCTTTACCAAACACTAGTAACCTAAACTTCACTAATACGCTACTAAGAGAGAGGAGAGGAGAGAGATTTATTTATTGATTATTATTATATGTTCTATATTGTTTATTAGATTTATAAACTTAATTTTTGTGAAATTAAATATCTAAAATCTAAATGTTTATGAGAATATTCAAAGAAATACTAAGATATAATACTCATTTTTTAATAATTTTTTTAATTCATACTTTCATAAGTCATTTTACATATAAACAGTTAATATATTAAACAACTAATTTTACTAAGCATCTTTAAATAAACAACTAATATTATTCACTGGTCAAATCCGGTGTCAAGTTACCGCTGATAGAATCAACTAACAACTAATGCAATCCGCTGATTGCTAAACAGGATCTTTGTTGGTTACTCTCAGTTAATTGTAAGTCAAATAAACTCTTAATGCATATGCTTTTAAATTAATATTCTAAAAGTCCAAATAATTTTTTAAAATATCACATTTCAAAATTTTAACTTTTTTTAATTGGTAATTAACTGCTATATATAACAGATATAAAATAATTATAATTACACCAAATGTGATCTATTTTGTCTAAAATTATAGATTGCAATTTAGAAAAATTTTTAAAATTAATTAAGATATTTAATTTCAATCAAAATCATGTCATCTATTTGAATGGTTTCTTAATATTTTTATTTATGAGTTATCATATACATTGAACGCTAATAATATTCTTTTTCCATATATGCTTACTATAGAACACAAATAAAATTTGAATTCTTTTCTTTGATTTGGTTTTGGTGATGAAACTTGATCTTTGAAAAGTTCTACAGGACATAAACAATGTATACGTGTACACGCTTTAATAGAGCCACTGCTCCTGTCATTTTCCAGCCACTCATCTTATCATTTATCTGGTGTCGAAATTTTGTTGTTCATGTCTTTTGGTTTCCACGTTGTCCTGGCCTTCATTGCTTCTGTTCCATTTTCAAGACGAATCAAATGCTCCAACTCTACCACATCTTCTTCTGCGGTGGCATTGCTACAGACCCTTGACAGAGATTGTATGATACTGTCCTCGTAGCACTCTTTCCGGTACTCCAGAGTCATAGCAAAAAGCTCATGGTGCTCCTTTAGACGGCGGGGAGTACCCTGAAAGAACAGAAAATATAAACCAATCCAATCAATGCGAAGATACCATCGAATAATACGTCTAGCCAGAGCAAATTCATTTAATAGAGGTAGAACTTCCTAAGAGCTGCTTTGCAGAATAATAAAAGAGGGGATCTGGGACGATAGAGATTCATTCGTTCGTTCTGGCATATTTTACATTGAGAAGAAGTTTATGATAAAATATTCAGGATTTATAGAATAATTGATCAATGCAATCTTGTGGTCCATGCCCTTGAAACTTAACTTTCGTACTTTGCAAGATTGGCATACCTCAAGAATCCAGTCAATGTATTTAACATTGCTTACATGTTGATTGATGTCCACGTCATTCCATCCAGCCTGCATGTTAGGAGACGTTAATGGTTGTAAGCTCCTAAAAACAAGCAAAGATGTACATTGTCAGATTCACCAGACTCACCATGGAACCAGATTGAATGCGAACCGCAGTACCGTCAGTACTAAAGGGAAGTATTTTTCTGCTATCCTTCTCAGTGATAGGGTCGCAGATCAAGAAAATGGGTGCGAACTCTTCTCTGACTTCATTCCTAAACTTGGAAAATTTCCTTGTTTTCTTGTTCATCATGATATAAACGCTGCATAAATTACCATTTATGAAATCAGAAATTGAACTTCTTTACCGGAGATAGAGAAGGTTTAAGCTGCTAGAAGAAATTTGATCAGGTTTGACGAAGTTGGTAAAAAATGGAATGATATGTATCAAACAATGACAACTTTTCTTACTTGGTTGCTCGGATCAGAGTTTTCCCTGTCTTGTCATCACGAATAAGCCAGTCACGTCCCAAACCATTTTTTCCTGCTGGATATGTCCAAGTATCCACTTGAACAGCATCAGTCCTTCAAAACGGAGAAAAAATTATTAAGATATTTTTCGGCTAGTTCAGTATGTTCATATTCAGGTGATGAGATTTTTTAAAGCAATTAGTGATGCCATAAGAAAGAGGAGCACATCAGTTTTATCCATTTCCTGTCAACTTTTTCAACCATTTGCAGATTTGTTTACGGAGCACTTGCAGAAATATCTTTTAGTCTGGTTTAATTTACAAGAGCAAGAAAAAAATTCCAACTCTTTTACAGCTTGGCAGGTACATGACAGGTGACAAAAAGAAAAGAAAATTAGCACATTGGTGCGTGGCATATAATAAACTAAGCAGAAATAATTTGTATAATCACCATGCAGGGTAGCAATCCAACACTATCTGACTAGTAGAGAGAACCCATATCAGATCGTTTTTCACCATCTCAGCGGTTGAACCAAAATTATCCTCTAGTATCTCTATCTTTCTGACATGGTTAAGTGCAGTATCCTGCAACAACAGGAATACACTGTCAAACACTGGCAGTTTACGTAAGCCCCTGTATTAGAGAAAAACAGACAACACCTGTAAATAACCCATCAAGGTTGCAAGAGATAGCTTATGATAACGATCAATTTCAAATGATTTAATCGTAAACTTTTCCCTGTAAATTCGTTTGTCATGCACAAATCTTCCATCAAGTGCATCAGGGTTGGACTTGAACTTCTCAGTCAAATTTTCTGTATATAAATTCGTTTCAGTCCTGCCAGTCACAGTTGTTGATAGAAGTGCCACAGAAAAAGTTTTGTTGCTGAAAAGAGGCTGACCATGAGCTGAACTGAAACTAGGCATTCTTGTGTTAATGCTTGAGCTATAACTTGTTGGAGTTCGTTTTCTTGTCGTACCTGAGGTTGAGGGAAACATGATCGACTTGAAAAATGTAGATGAAAGTGAAGATGGTGCCATGGTGATGATGTTGATGTGGAAAAATTGGAATTGGAGAGTTTAAGTCGTTCAAGTGGAGAGTATAAATAGGAGGGAAAGGTAGCGGAATTTATGAAAGGATTTAACGTGAAACTTGCAGTGGATGCTGTGTCGATAAGGATCACAAAAAACACCGTGTTGGCAAATTATAACATAGTTTTTCTTTGTGTATTGTATAGTTTGGATGTGAGATGTACACGATATCGGCACACGAGATTAGATGTGTACCAGTTTATTATTATTGTAACTCTGCCTTGTGTAAGAAGTGTAGCATGCGGTCTATTCATATCGGCACACGAGATTCGACTTGCAATGTGCCTACTAGTCTATTATTATTGTAACTCTGCCTTGTGTAAGAAGTGTAGCATGCGGTCTATTCATTGGGATATGCCTATTTAAAATAAAACCAACTGTAAACAAAAAAAATAAAACCAAGTTCAACTGTCTCCTTTGCAAATTAATGTAAATCTTGATTTTATGAGCAAATAATATGATATCATTAATTTTCAGAAGTTAAGATTGTGAGAAAAATTGGAATAAAACCGCAAGAATGAAAATTGAGAAAAAAAATTCCTTTTAAAAAACTTAAATTTTAATCATTTCTTTTAAATTAAGTTAAAATTTAAATCCTAATTTTGCAAAATAACAAATTAGATTAATAATCAAATCATAGGCTTCATTTTGATAAAATTTAAACAAAAAAAAAACCACCTCACGAGCTTAGTATAAATATCATCATCATCAATAATTTGCTCCCTTTATAATCTATATATATATATATATATATATCATCATCATCATCATTATCATCAACTTCTAGTTGAAGTTCTGCTAAGACACAGAGTCTAAGGAGGTCTAATAGTACATAGCCTTACCCCTATGTAGTAGAGAGGCTGATTGATATATATATATATATATATATATATATATATTTATGATATTTGTCTCAACTTTCAGAATCGAGATGCTGATTGAGATTGATGAATAAAGATTCCCACAACTAGTTTAGTAATAGAGCTTATTTGTATTTAGGCATGAACATATGACAAACAAAGACTAACTTCAAAAGGAGGGGCTCTCTCGTCTAAGATGGGATCCTCTGTCTAACCTTATTTTTTCTAACTCTATCTAGTCAAAAAACGTTGTCGTTTCTGCTTTAATTTTACAAACGTGGTTAATCTTCCAAATTTCATGGCTTATGAGCCAAGCTGATCCCAATTGACATCCTTCTCGTCTTCATCTTCATTCTCACAAAACCAAAAATTTTCTTACGTTCCCCTTATTTTCAACACTAACCTTCCCCATATTCCTTCACTTTTACTGATCTTCAAATCTCTAGAAGACCATCGTCACTTAGAACCCCTCGGACTGTCTCATCTCTCTTTGCCCCCTTCCTACACCTTATAATATCCAGATTCCCAAATCTCAACTACATTAAAGTGTGCAACATTTACGAAGACCTTGATTTGGTTCTCGACCTAATCTCTCGATGTGGATTACATATTGACTCCCTCAATATTTTCAGCCAATCCCACTTCCCTTTGATCAGTGTGCAAAGATTTGGATCGAAAGTGAGGAATTCGTAACTTAAGCTTTATAAAACTTAGTTTGTACTCTATACTAACAAGCTCAACCTTCTTTACAATTATGAGAAACTGCCCTTCACTAGAAGATCTCATAATGGAGAGGACTAATCTTGGCGTTGAACATATAGCGAAATATTCGGTAAATCGTCGAGTTAAGTCTCTTAACCTTGATAGGGAATAATAACTTGAGTGATGAATACATAAAAGATATTTCCTTGACTTGCCCTAGATTAGTATTGCTAAAGATCAGTTATTGCCCTTCTATCATAGAAGAAGGAATTAGAGAATTTCTAAGAAACTGCAGGGAAATCATGCATTTGGACATGAATAGATGTCTGAGGATAAAGAATATTGATTTAAAATTTGAACATCCTAAATTGGGGATATTGTAAGAAAAGAGACCAGGAATGGACAATGAAACATTGGCAGTGAATTCAAAAAATGCCCTGGATTGAAGCAACTGGACCTGGAGGGTTACCTAAATGTGGCAACAAAAGGGGTGATTTAAGTGGCACAAAACTGTAAACTGTAGGAGATTAAGGGATATAAATTTGAAATGGTGTGATAATGTGAAAGTTGATATTATAAATTTCTTGGTGTTCTTAAGGCCGTCACTAAGAAAAATAGTCCCACCATGTGGATTTTCTCCATCTCATAACCAAGTAACATTCTTCTTGCTATATGGTTGTTTACTTTTACAAGGGTAGCTTCTGGAGTGTCGAAGTGTATTTGGATGAATTGTATAGAGTTGTTTTTTTTGTTGGATTAAATTATTTATAAAGTTCAATTGTGCTATCTTAAATTGATAATATCCTGTAGCTTTTTCCTTTTGCTTTTCAATATCATTTATTGTCTCAACAAACTCACTTTATATAAACGTGCATCAACTTTTATGAACAACTATCATTCTTCTTGAGTTTGTTTGATCAAGTCCGTGGAATCTTTATGGTGTTCCCAAATATTGAATCTTTATGCAGTCAACACTCTTACTCCAAAACTAATACAAAATTACCATCTTGATGCTTCAATTGGAAGCTTTTCAAATACCCCATTTAAAAGGAGAAATCCAAAGTCACAAAACTTATCTTGCCTTGCACAGTCGTGTAAGTTAAGTCACGATCGTAACTTGCACGTACATAATCGTGCAAGCTAAGTCACCACCATGCAAGTTAAGTCACGGCTGTGACTTACATAGACAGTTGTGCAAGTTAAGTAAGTTGACTTAACATCTTTCTAAACATTCCCCTACCTCTAAGGAAGAAGTATTCTTAAATTAATATGTTAGAGGAAAAGAACAAGATTGACGAGTATCAATGAATGGACCCATATAAAGTAGGATATTACAAATTAAGAGGGTGAAATAAGTAGATGAGGAGTGTATCTTTTGGTTTCAAGTTATTATTGATAATGGTAATTTACTTCAGAGGCCCATGTATCTTTTATCTAGGCATCTCCTTAATCTTATAAAGATGGTGTGATACAATTTTGCCTTCATTTAATCATATTGTGGTTGTAGCTTCGAAAATCATGATTGGTTAAATGTCTGGCCATATCTCTTTTATAGGTTTACTCTATAATTGAAGGAAATTATAGCGATTCAGTTCACGTTGACTCTATAAGAAAATTGAATGTTCGATCTTCTCATTTTTCCAGTAAACAAAGGCATAGTTCTACAATTTCCCTGTGTAGAATTTGATATTTGCTCTAATGAATGATTTTTTTAATTACCTTAAAAAGGTTCTTTTTTCGATATCCTACTTTCAGCAGCCATCCACCCTTCCTTTTGCTGCGTTAAGAAATCAATTTGTCTCTTATGATGCCTACATCTTATATAGAAGAAGTACCTAGTAATCACTACAAGAGTTAAGATATTTAGTGACAATTTTTTGTGACTAACTATTGTTTCGTCACAAATACGAGGTTTTT
>JAOSBP010000001.1:21625265-21640826 GCA_027563825.1 Erythroxylum mucronatum | reverse complement strand
TTTCCAATCAGTCCTAATCACTCTCACCCCTTTCCAAATTACTATTCTACCTTTCCCGTCGGGGGTGGGATGTTACATTGACTATACTATCAAAAAATGATTACAGAATAAGAAAATCTTATACCAGACTTTGATACAGTTGATATCTATTCTTTTGGTTGATACTGGCCAGTATCGGTTAGTAATAAGGCTGTAACTCATTTGAATTAAGGTCTAAATTAACTAAAAGGATTTGATTTAGATTGATATGATTACTAGAAAAGGTAAAATTAAGTTACTAGCACATATTAACATATTGACTTAAGTCTATAAAACCTTCTTTGAATGGATTTAAGTGGCTTTTGAAAGCTTTTCTTTTTTGTTTGTAGGAAAAATGTTAAACCATGAATATTAAATAAAAACCTTAATATAAGACCCTAATTCGATCTAAAAAGGTGAAATGTTATGAATTAAACCAAGTTTTAAGTGTCATTTATTTATTGGTTATATTGATGCGAGTGTTTATATATATATATATATATAAAGTGTGTGTGTGTGTGTGTCGTATGGTAAGAAGAGAAGAGTGAATAAAAAACAAAACAGAGAAAAGTTTTTGGTGTTGTGTTCTGTAAGCCGAGATATAATAGTTAGGTTTGATAAATCACAAGTGAGACTTTTGGTTGTTTAAATATTACTACATCTGGTATCAGAGCATTGGACATTACCAGAGTTTCTGCCCAATTTACGTCACTGCCTTTCCTAAACACCATAATTTTGTTAATTCAAGATTTGTTGTTGCCTCAGCCTCTAAAACTAAGTTGCCTGCAACTTATGGTAATTAGAAAGTGATTATTACATGTACAAACCAAGCTTTAGTTTGGTTTTGATTTTGGTTCTGTTAGCTCAAGGTTTATATTTAACGATTTTGATGATAACTTTATAATATTTCAAAATTCAAATTAGATTTATTTCCTTGTATAGGCAAATAGATACTTCCTTTCTTGTGGGAACCCTCTTAATGAACTTAGCTTATTAGAAATGATTCCATAATCTCTGGAAGGATCTTGCTGATCAAATAAATTGACAATTAAATTTGTATTTATTCCTTTAATGTCTAGATAATGGAAGACTGTAGCAAATGCAATATCAAAGATTTAAATTCAATTCAGAATAGAAATAAAGCAACAACTAGTTGAAGAAAATATTTATTTAAAGAAGAAGCCACAACATTTGCAAAGGAGACATACAAACTTAAGAAATACTTTAGCAATATCAATATTCTTAAAAGTCATATCTATATCAAAATTCTTGTACTTTAGAAAGTGAAATCACTCCATTGAGAGAGACGATTAAACCATTTATATATTTCTTTTTGAGAGCTTGTAGAGGTTTGATAAACACTACAATTGTCAAAGGTTGAAAAACCTTGAAAAATATCTACTTGTGAGATTGGAGAGGCTCGTGAAAATTTACTATTTGGATTTTATAGTGAAATACTCAAGTTGAATAGTTAGGGATTGGACATAGGGTTCGTTATAAGCCGAACTAGTATGAATCGACTGTGTCATTCTTTCTCTCTTCTTAACTTTTAAATTTCCACATTATAAGTTTGTGTTTTTAAGAGGCTCTTTTGGTTTTACAATAGACTCCTTCTGTTTTTATATCGCAAGAGGTTTCTTTCTTTTTTGAGATTTAACAAGCTCCTATCGATTAATAGGCTCCTTTCGTTTTGAGCATTAATAGGCTCCTATTAATTAACAGGCTCATTTCCTTTTGACTCCTTTCAATTACTAGGATCCTTTTGTTTTTAACATTAATAGGATCTTTTTAAAAGTTAATAGGACCCTTTTATTTATAGACTTATTTTTTTAAGAGCATATTATAAATTTTAAAGTACCTTGCAAATTTTTTTACATACAATTCACCCCCCTCTTGCGTACGTTTACTTTATCATTTAGTATCAGAGCTAGGTTTCACATTTATTGTGTTTTATAACAAGTGATAGATCATAGCAAACAATTTGAAAAGCCTTAAAGGACAAGTCGTCTCAAAGCCTCCTTATTTCAATAGTAACAACTACTCCTACTGGAAAGAGAGGATGACTATTTATCTTCAATCTATAAATATTGAAATCTGACAAACTGTCAAAGTTGGGGCCACACCTCTTGTTGCTAACAATGTAGAAGTGTGGACTAATGCTGATAGAAGAAATGCACAGTTGAATGCCAAAGCAAGATATTATCTGAACTGTGCACTATCTCTAGAAGAGTACGAAAAGATATCCTAATGTTTTACCGCAAAGGAAATGTAGGACAAACTGCAAGTCACCTTTGAAGGAGGGAACAAGGTAAATAAACATATAATAAGTCTTTTAGTTCATCAGTACAAAACTATTTGTATTAAATAAGGAGAAAAATAGACGAATTCTTTAGACACGTCAATAACGTCATCACTGTATTGAAGAACTTGGGTAAGATATATCCCAATAATGAGCTTATGACAAAGATTCTAAGATCACTACCAAAGGAATGGAGACCTTAGGTGACAGCTCTTAAGACTACAAAGGATTTCGACACTGTCTCACTCTGCTGGTTAAGAGGAAACTTAATGATCCATGAATCTGAACTTAGGTGGGATGAAAGATCCTCATAGAAAAGAAGAATGGCATTAAAAGAATCTAATGAATCAAATCCATCAAACAGAGATGAAAGAGACACTGAATTGCAAATAGATGGAGACGATGAATTCAATTTCATGGTTAGAAAATATGCTCGTTTCTACAAAAAGAAGCTCATTGAGAAAAGAGAAGGAAACAAGAAAACTGGAAACAATAGGTTCCTCTCAAAAGGGAGCGATAGTAATAGCAATAAAAAACAATCAAATCATATGTTATCACTATAAGAAACCTAAACACACAAGACTATAATGTCCTCTTCTTCAAAAGGACAAATTAGAAAATATAAAACTTCAAAAAGCAAGCTATGACTACAGTTTGGTCAAATGAGGACTTTGAAAACTTTGAAGAAGAAGAGCCTAAAGAAGTCAACAAAGTGTGTTTTATGGCCAAATTAGGAGACAATGAGGTATATTATTCTAACTTCAATATTGAAATTGATGCAATAAGAGATGCCTATCATGAACCGTATGATTAGTATAAGAAACTGACAGTGCAGTATTTCAAAAAAGTTGAGAAGTCCTAAATAATGATGCATCCTTAACGAGTAAGATTGAATTATTAGAATCTGAGAATAAAAATTTGTTGTTTAGAATTATGTCTCTTGAAAATGACAACAAGCAATTAGTCTTTGAAAAGTAATTCTTAGAAAAAAAACAATATATATATATATATATATAATAGAAGAGTGAATAAAAAACAAAACAGAGAAAAGTTTTTGGTGTTATGTTCTGTAAGTTGGGATATGGTTGTTTGGTTTGATAAATCATAAGTGAGACTTTTTGTGACAACAAATCAGTGATTGCAATGACAGATCATCTTGCATTCCATAGTCGCAGCAAGCACATCGACATTAAGCATCACTACATTTAAGAATTATGAAAGAAGATGAAATTGTGGTTGAGTTTTGCTCCTCTAATGAGCAAATTACAGATATCTTTACAAAGACATTAAAGGCATATGTGTTTTTGAAGCTCAAGAGGATGCTTGACATGGTTGTTTAAATATTACTAATGAAATTATAAACATTTGAGCTTCTATACAACGAAAAGCCTAATTCATTATTATAAACCAACAATAACCCAATAATGGGTCTTGGCTTTTAATTTTTAAAAGTATTAAGACAAATAATCCTAAATACTAAGGCAAGGGGGCTAGGTTAGATGTGATACCTTAGTTTTAGAATAAAAAGACACTATATTGGTGCTCCATTACATTCTTGATTGTTAGAATATCTTTGTTCACAACACCTTGAAGGCTTGAAACTTTGATTAGTTATTTTTGCAAGTATACAGACTTGAGTCCAGTCTAATCTCTCTGACATGTTACATCTCCCTTAAAAAGGTCCCTTTAATCGCATTGTATCTCTCCTTCGCATTATGTCTTCTTATACAATCAAGAAATGGTCCAAATTTTTGTGACTAATCTCAAATATGTTGGCCACTCTTTCACTTGGTCTAAAAAGAAAAAATCTACATAGCTTATCAGGAAAAAGCTAGATCATGCTCTAGTTAATGATAATTGGCTGCAAACCTTTCCCAACAGTTTTGCCAAATTCATGGACCCTCTATTCTCTAATCACACTCCCATTTTTGTGACCAATCTACTTCAATCTTATGTACATCATCATCCATCCCACTTCAATAATTTTCTTATACAAGATCCAGGTTTTGCAATGGCTTGCAGGAAGGGAGCTAATCTTGTGGTTGTTGGAACCAAATAGTTATGTTGTATGCGGAGATTGTAGTTCATAAAAAATGAATTCAAACAGCTAAATTCTTCCAAGGGACCTATCGCTATCACCATGAATTCCACCATAGTAGAACTAGTTAAATTGTAGACCATGTTTGCGTTAAAGCTTGACGATCAACAACTTATTGATCAAGAGAAGATAGCTCTCTCCAATTACATGCATGTTGTTAGCAATTACTCCTCACTCCTCCAATAGAAAGCATGTATTCACCGGTTACAAGATGGAGATAGCTGCACTAAATTCTTTTTCAATTCAATCTTGGCCAAAAAAATTCACAGTAAGTTATTCTCTATTACCTCTCAAAACGGTGTATTACTCTAGCAACCTCAAAATATACAAGATGAAGTAGTCAGGTTTTTCTTCTCTCTTCTTGGTACTAGTGTTTCATCTAATGTCTCACTCACAGATCTAAGGAAGCTTAATCTGCAGCAAATCTCTCCTATAGATTTTGATTTTCTAACGAAACCAGTGGATGAGAATGAGATTGAGAAGATTGTTTTTGGTATGAATGGAAAGAAAGCCCCAGGACCAGATGGTTTTAATGGTTATTTTTTCCAGCAATCTTGGAATATCGTTGGGGACTTTTTTTTCTTGTGCTTGATTACGAAAGGCTCAAATCCTTTACCTTCGGGGACTTTTGACCAATTTCATGCACTCATTTTCTTGACAAAATTATTTCCAAAATCCTGGCCACAAGGTTGAAAAAGGTGATTTCTCCTTTGATATTGAAAACTAAGGTGCTTTCTTAAATGGTAGATATATTGGTGACAATGTTCTGCATATAAAAGAATTGCTGAAGGGATATTCTACAACCAATAGCCCCCCAATTACACATTGAAAATTGATTTCCACAAGGCTTTTGATATTATTAATTGGTACTTCTTACGGATAATGCTTACAGCATATAGGTTTCCCACCAGTACATCAATTGGATTATGGAATGCATTACAACTGCTACACTTTCGGTTATGATTGATGGCACTCCTTCTTCTTTCTTTAAAGTTGTACGTGGTCTTAGACAGGGGGATCCTCTATCCCCCTATCTCTTTATCTTGTGTATGTGAATTCTTAATGCATTAATTAAGTAAGAGGCTCTCAATAACCCTAGATTTATACACCATATGAAATGTAAAAAAATTGGATTAACAAACCTCTGTTTCATAGATGATCTGCTTCTCTTTTGCAGGGAAAACTTGGATTCAATACACTCCTACATGCAAGCTTTTGATACCTTCAAGCAATTGTCGGGTCTATAAATCAACCTACATGAAAGTCACTTTCTTCTATCTAAAAATGCTTATTCCTTGGAACCTCTTATAACAACAATTACTGGAATGCAATTTAAGTCTCCTCCACTACTTTATTTTGATCTTTCAGTTTCAACTAAGAGGCTCAACAATTTCTAATGTAATACTCTCTTGGAAAAGATTTAGAAGCTTGTCAATTCTTGGGTGAATAAATCCCTCTCCCAAGCGGGTAAGTTGTAGCTTATAAAATCTATCCTTAACTCTTTGCATGATTATTAGAGTTCCTATATTTTCTTATCCCAAGACATCATAAAATGGATCGAAAGGATTCTAAGATCTTTTTTATGCAGCCATTCGAATGGTTACCCTAGAGCTGCTAAGGTTTGATGGTCTAACTTCTGTTATCCAAAAGAAGAAGGTGGTCTTAACATGTTATCCATCAAAACCATAAATCATGCTTTGATCCTTAAGAAGTCCTGGTGGATCCTGAAGGACAAGAATACTCTTTGGATTAAATGGTTGCATTCTTACTTCCTTAAAGGCAAGTGCATATGGGATATTAAGTTGAAGGCTTCACACTCCCACTTCCTCTCTCAACTCTTGACGATAAGAGATACAGTCTAACAAGAGATCTCTTGCAAGATAGGTAATGGTAGATCGGTCTTAATCTGGTATGATAATTGGTCAGGCCTTGGTCTACTAATACACTCTCCTCAACACTTGCGTATTTCTATATTATATTCTCGGCACACTAGGCTTTGTTATTTCATCAATGGTAATTACTGGAACTTTCCATGATGTCTGTGGCATCTCTAATCTGGATACCCTCTAGATATACACTCATCCGACACTTTCTTCTGGAAGGATGTACCACGCGACAAACTTACCAACAAAGTCATGGTCAATTTGTAACGCACACGAGGTGGTCAAGTTTCCTAGTGCAAGACAGTTTGGAATAAAATTTTAACTCCAAGAATTTCTTTTATTTTCTAGTTGGCCATACAAAACAAGATATCAACCATTAATAGAATGTCTTACTTGCAAGTTGATAAATCATGTTTAATGTGCTCACTGCATGATGAATCTAGGAACCATCTTTCTCTTTGAATGTCCATTCAACAACTCCATTTGGGATTATGTTGTTGCTAAATGTTCATGGTCTGACCCAGGCAACTCTCTCACAAACATTACACAGAAAATCTCAACTTAAACAATCTACTTAAAATCAGATAATCAGATTCATACTTTTGTACTGGGAATTTGTATGTACATGCTTTGGAGAGATCGCAACCTAAGATGTTTCGCCAGTAAATTTTCTTTGAAAGAGGCTTCGATATCTATGATCATCACTGAAGTCTGGGAACTCATTTTGATGAAGAACCTTCACTTAACGTGTAGTTCAAATATACATTTCTCACTACATCTATAGTGTATCTTTGTTGCGATTATTTTACCTTGGTTTTCTGTTCTTAATGCTTTGCCTTCAAAGGTAAGGTAGATAAGGCTAATCCCTCTTGTTTTTTAAGCTTGTATGACTTTTTTTTTTATTAATTTATTCTATTTCTTTTTTAAAAACTCTTTCAAATCATTTTAGCCTAATATTTATATTAAAATTTAAAATTAATTGCAAAAAAATTAAACTTTATTTTATTTTATATTAACCCAAATTTTAAAAAATGACGCTAAAATATTTTTACTCTCAATTTTTTGAAAGTTATTTATTTTTAATTTTTTACAAAATAATCCGATGTTAAGTTCTTAGTTAATGTGTTTGACATGATGAGTCAGTCAAATTTGTCTTCTTGACATGTGATTACAAGATATTATATTTTTATGTATAAATCTATTATTTAATAAATTAAAAATATCAAAAAAGACTAAAATCATTAAGCACTCCTTCTTTACTTCTCCATCAGCATTCCTTTCTTGCCTAGTTTTGATTGCTTCCTCAACTTAATTATGATGTGGCAAAAGTACAACATATGATAGTTACATGACAAAAACACAAATATGAAGTAACTCGCCACATCAATCACATTAAAAAAACTTAATTTTAGGTTTTTTTATTAAAAATAAAAAATGGAGCATTTTAGCCATATTTTTTAAGGTCTGGACTAGTATTGTAAAATCGATCAAAGATCTAATTTTTTATAATTATCCCTAAGATTTATGATTAAAATACCAAATAGTATTCAATTTCTACTCTTTACTGTATTCTCCTATATAGACTCAATTTAATCATATTTTGGACCATCAAAATAATTAAACAAATTTAACAATTTAATCAAACCCATAGAGAACATCATTGCAACTATAAATTCATAACTAAAATCAATTATGAACATACCAGTGAAATAAGAAAAAATTCCAATGTCTAAATTTGCAAGGTTAACTTTAATCTTTCTTTTCTTCCAATACATAGGATATCACATTCTTTCCTACTCAACTCCTCAATGTCTAAATTACAATACATATATAGAGTTTACAAGAGTTTAAAGGATAAGTCTAGATAATGTCTATAGATAAGTCTAGGTAATGTTCATCTTATCAGATATACATAACAAACCAAATAATAATCGTTATTCTTATCATAAATTTGAGCATCTAAATTTGAAACCCCCTTTATCTAAATTTGAAGGGTCAGCTCTAATCTTTCGTACTATCCAATATAAGATATCACAATCTTTCCCACTCAAATCTCTAATGTGTAATTTGAAGGGTCATCTCTAATCTGTCATTGCTTCCAATACATATGATATCACATTCTTTTCCAATCAAATCTCCAATGTCTAAATTTGAAGGGTCAACTCTAATCTTTCGTGCTATCCAATATATAAGATATCACAATCTTTCCCACTCAAATCTCTAATGTGTAAATTTGAAGGGTCATCTCTAATCTGTCATTGCTTCCAATACACATGATATCACATTCTTTTCCAATCAAATCTCCAATGTCTAAATTTGTAAGGTCAACTCTAATCTTTCGAACCATCCAATATATAAGATGTCACAATCTTTCCCACTCAAATCTTGAATGTGTAAATTTGAAGGTCATCTCTAATCTGTCATTGCTTCCAATACACAAGATATCACATTCTTTTCCAATCAAATCTCCAATGTCTAAATTTGAAGTGTCAACTCTAATCCTTCATTTCTTCTAATACGTAACATATCACATTCTTTTCTACTCAAATCTCCAATGTCTAGATTTGAATGATCAACTCTAATTTGTTAGTACTTTCAGTACATAAGATATCACAGTCTTCTCAATCAAATCTCTAATTAATGTCTAAATTTGAAGGGTCAACTCTAAATCTTTCATTACTTCCGATACATAAGATATCACATTTTTTCCAACTCAAATCCCCAGTGAATAAGCTATGCTGTTAGTCTACCATGTAGTATTATCCTCACCTGGGTCTAGTTTACAGTTTCGTGTTTATTATCCCCTACTCAGATTTCCAATATCCTATCTATATACTCCAATTTATTTTTTAGGATTATTAAGATGATTATATTCTGTACCGTCTTATATTGGAGGCTAAAGGTTGAAAATTCACTTTTGAAAAGAAATCACTATGTAAACTTGTCATTGATAAATAAGTTTCATATAGAATGTTCAAATTTTCTTAGAAAAGAAGAAAGTGTCTAACATGACACATTCAATTTCCAAGCAAAGCGCAAATACAGATTAATATCCAGTTTAGATGACACTCTATTATCAATAATTACTATCTAGATATTAACCAAGTAATTAATCCTATAATATCATTTATAACAATATAACCTTAGACTAATTAATTATTGTGGTTCATTTTACAGTTCAAACTTTTAATTTGAGGTCTATTTTACAGTCCAAAATTTTAATTTGAAGTGTCAGTTTTATGAAGTACCCGAAACTTTTAGTGTTTGCTTAGTTTTTTTTTTAACAATCTTTTATACTTAAATCTCTATTATTTATTTGCCGAAAGGATGTTTTCAGAACATCGCAGCAAAACACATGTGAGTTACGACTTACAAATACCCACGGCAACAAAACAAATTGTGAACATGAATCGAATGCTACAACTAAGAGAACCTTTACATGAGATCAACGTATCAACTTAATTTTAACTGATTCACAGTGTCGACAAATCCTCATCATTGAGCTCAGATCTTCAGGATTATTAAGCCCTTCAATTTGTAAGTACTCTGCCTAAATGACTTCTCTCATCCAAGACTCAATTGTGTTAGCTCAAGCTTTATTTTTTAATGATTTTGATGATAACTATATAATATTTCAAAATTCAAATTTGGTTTTTTCCTTATACAATTAGTGGTCTAATTCTCAAAAGGAAATAAAATTATAAAAAATACGTTTTCTTTCTTGCAGGAACCATATTTATGAACTTACGTTATTTGAAATGGTTTCTCCGAAAGGATCCTACTATTTATGAAGATCATATATTAGCTCTGTGATTACTGTAATACTTCTGGTAAAGATGACATCGAAGTTATTCAAACTCAAATCAATCCAATTGACTAAGGAAGCAAGTGAGGCAACAGCTAATTAAAGAAATGCCTATTTAAGGAATAACCAATGTAACTGTGAAAAACAATCGAACAATACAGAAGCTTGCAATGCTATATTATTGAAATTCATTAAAAGCATATACATTCTTGAAAGTGACATCTTTGTAAAAATTCTCTTGTGTGTTAAAAAGTGAAATTTTGTTTAGAGAGATTATTGAAGCTCATATCGAGCAAAACCAAATTTTTATTTGAGAGCTTGTAGAGGCTAGTGAAATACTAATAATGTGGAAGGTTGAAAAACTTTGAAAAATATTAACTTTTGAGCTTTGAGAGGCTCGTCAAATTACTACTTGATTTTATAGTGAAACACTGAAGTTAAATACTTGGGGACTAGACGTAGGCTTGGGTTGTAAGCAGAACTAATATAAATCGACTATGTCCTTCTTCTCTCTCTCCCTCCTTATCTTTTATATTTCCGCATTATATTATGTGTGTTCATTTCAGCAAAAGGCTCCTATAATTTTATAATAGGTCCTTTCTGTTTTCAACTTGCTGACGGTTTCTTTCAATTTAACAGGTTCCTTCTTTTTTATTGTTTTTAATGGGATTCATACTTTAGTAGGGCCCTGTCGATTAATAGGCTAATATTGTCTGATAGGCTCTTAGTGTTTTATTTTTTAACAAACCCCTGTCTTTATATTTATTGAATGTAACTTGCGAATTTCTTTTTAAATCACACTTGCGAATTTCTTTTTAAATCACACACAATTCACAACCCCCTACATGTGTTTGCTTTATCATTTAATATCAAAGCATTGTTTCACATCTTTGTGCTTTACAGCATGTGATAGATCATAGCAAGCAATATAAGAAGTTTTGAAGGACAATTTGTCTCAAAGCCTCCTTACTTCAATATAAACAACTATTCATACTAGAAAGAGAGAATGATGATCTATCTCCAATCTGTAGATATTGAACTCTGGCAAGCCATCAGAGTTGGAGCTACACTTCCCAATTTGGATAACATAGAAGTATAGACTAATACTGATGGAAGAAATGCACAGTTAAATGCTAAAGTAAAACATCATATGATCTGTGCATTATCTCCAGAAGAATGTGAGAAAATATCCTACTGTTTTATAGGAAAGGAAATGTGGGACAAACTACAAGTTACATTTAAAAGAATGAATAAGGTAAAGAAACATATAATAAGTCTTCTAGTGTATCAATACGAAACTATTAGCATGAAATAGTAAGAGACCATAGACAAACTCTTTGGACGCTTCAACAACATTATCATGACTTTAAAGAACTTGGGAAAGATATATCCCAATGACAAGCTCGCGATGAAGATTCTGAGGTCATTACTAAAGGAATGGAGACCTAAGGTGATAGCTCTAGAAACAAAAAAGGATCTAAACACTATTTCGCTTGACTAGCTATGAGAAAATATGATGATCCATGAAACCAAGCTTCAACGAGATGAAGGATCCTCCTACAAAAAAGGAATGACACTAAAAGTAACTGACGAATCTAACGGTAATGAAAGTGACACTAAGTTGCAAATAGATGGAGATGGTGGGTTCAACTTTATAGTCAAAACATATGCCTGGTTCTATAAAAGGAAGCTGATGAAGAAAAGAGAAGGAAATAAGAAAGCTGAAAACAACAGGTTCTCCTATGAAAAGGCAGCAACAACAATAGAAATACACAAAATCAAATCATATGTTATCGCTACAAGAAGCCTAGACACACAAGATCGGAATGTCCTCTTTTTCAAAAAGACAAGTCAGAGAATAGAAAATCCAGAAAGCAAGCAATGATTACAGCCTGGTCAGATGAGGATTTTGAAAACTTTGAAGAAGAAGAGCCAGAAGAAGTCAGCTATATTTTCTTCATGGCTAAATTAGGAGATGATGAGGTATATTATTTTGACTTTGATATTGAAGATGATGAATTGAAAAATGCATATCATGAATTGTATAATTAGTACAAAATGTTGACAGTGAAGTATTTCAAAGAAGTTGAGAAGTCCAAGAGTAATGATGCATCTCTAAAGAGAAAGATTAAATCATTGGAATCTGCGAATGAAAATTTGACGACCAAGAATATGTCTCTTGAGGTTGACTATAGGCAAAAAGTTTTTGAAAAGGAAGTTCTAGAAGAAAAAGTAGCTAAGTTAGAAAATACGATGCTAAAAAATGATTCTAATAAGGTAAAACAGTTAGAAGAAAAGTCGCCGCCTTAGAACTTAAAAAGGAGAAAAGTGCTGGAAAGATCTTATCTCTAAAAAAGATCTAGAAAATTTTTTTGATGGAAGGAAGAATCTTGATACATTTTTGGTAGTGACAAATGCTTTTTTTTTTTGTAAGGCCAAAATAGGATACAATGAAAATAACAATATCAGGCCATACAAAAACTTCTTTGTTAAATCTAGCAGCAACTATAGCTAAAATAACAGGAACCTACTAAATGGAAAAAATCACAGCAACTATCATTCATCTAATTTGTCAGATTACTGTGGTAAATATAGTCACATTAGCCATTCTTATAATTTTTGTAAAAAGAAATTATCTCAAATGTATGTTTGGAGACTGAAAGGTTAAAATACTAACTCGAAAGGACCCAGAAAATTTTGGGTACCTAAGATGAGATAATGCTTTCTGCAGATATGCTTTAAAACGGACACAGGGGAGAATCAATGGATAGTTGATAATGGTTGTTCGAGACACATGATAGATGAAATATCACATTTTAACTACGTTAAAAGAAAAGACGAAGGTAATGTTGTCTTTGCAGACAAAAATAAAGCAAAGGTTACTGGAATTGGTAAAATTGGTAATTCTGACTCTACCTCTATTGATAACGTTCTCTTTATTGATGGTTTGAAACATAACCTGTTAAGTGTGAGTTACCTATGTGACAAAGGTTACAAAGCCATTTCTATGCATCTCATTGTGAAATTGTCTATATTCGTAATGATATTGTGTTTGCTGGTCCTAAAAATCAGAATATATATTATACTTAATTGGAAGACATGTCCTCACAAAATGTTAAGTGTTTTGTCTCCCAAGAAAAGGATTCGTTTATTTAGCACAAAAGATTTGGACATGCTACCATGAGCATTCTATCAAAATTGTCCAAAAATGAGTTAGTAAAAGGTTACCGACCTTAAAGTTCGAAAGCAATTAGGTTTGTGAGGTTTGTTTACAAGGTAAACAAGTCAAATTTGTTTACAAGGTAAACAAGTCACAAGTAACTTTCTTCCTAAAAATATTGTGTCTACTAACCAACCACTTAAACTTGTGCATATGGATTTATTTGGTCCCGTTAGGACTTAAAGTCTTGGTGGTAAACATTATAGTTTTATTCTAGTAGATGATTACTCCATATTTACATGGGTTTATTTCTTATCAAATAAGAATGATGTTTTTGAAGTGTTTGAAAAGTTTTGCAGAAAAATTCAGATAAGAAAAAGGTACTACATGACTTCAATTTGGAGTGATCATTGAGGAGAATTTGATAACATAAAGTTTGAAGAATTCTATAATAGCAATGGTATAACTCACTACTTTTTTTGTCTAAAGTTGCCTCAGCAAAATGGAATTGTAGAGAGAAAGAACATAACTTTAGTTGATATGGCTAGGACCACTCTATGTGAAAGTGGATTACCTCATGAATATAGGGGAAAAGCAGTATCCATGACATGTTATGTACTTAACAGATATCTTATAAGATCTATACTCAAGAAGACCCCCTATGAGTTTTGGAAAGGAAGAAAATTAAATGTTTCTTACTTTCAAGCATGTGGTTATAAGAGTTTCGTTCTAAACAATGGAAAAGAAGACCTTGGAAAGTTTGATGTGAGATCAGACGAAGCTACTTTTTTGTGTTACAGTATCACTAGTAAAGGATTCAGAGTATATAATAAAAAGAACAAGAAAGATAAACGAATCGATACATGTGGTATTGATGAAGCACTACCTTTGACAACAGCAACTAATTTAGATGATGAAGAGCATCCTTTAATTTCTAAAGATACATCGAAAAATCAAACCGTACCTATAACAGCTTCAAAACCACAAGATCACAAAGGTCCTTCTAAACCTAGGATAGAGCAAGCTCCTCCTCAAGCACCTCCCAGTAGAAGCCTATGCAACAAAAAACACCAAGAGAATGGAGAGGTCTTGATAAACATCAATATATTCTAAAATTCTAAAAATAATATCATGGTTTAAGAACAACTTTATTGCTCTTATATGACAAATAGAGACAAAGAACATTGAAAAGGCCCTTACTAACGAAAACTGAGTTTCAACCATGAAAGACGAACTGAATCAATTTGACAAAAACAAAGTTTGGAATCTAGTACCTCATCCTCAAAACAAATCAATCATTAGGACTCAGTGGGTATTTCGAAACAAACTCGACGAAAATGGTAAGGTGGTAAGAAATAAAGCTAGAATTTAGCTCAAGGTTATAATCAACAGGAAGGTATTGATTTTAATGAAACTTATACACCTGTTGCTAGATTGGAATCGATCAAAATTTTACTTGCCTTTTTATGCTATAGAAACTTCAAGTTGTTCCAAATGGATTTTAAAATTGCATTCTTAAATGGTTATATTAACAAAGAAGCATTTGTTATGGAACCCCCAAGTTTTGAAGATGAAAACCATCTGGATTATATGATAAAGTTATTCAAAGTTCTGTATGATTTAAAGCAGGCTCTTTGAGCATAGTATGAGAGGTTAAGTAACTTTATACTTGAGAACAACCTTGAAAGAGGAAAGGTCAATAAAACCTTATTTATTAAGAGAAAGGAAAATGATTTACTCATAGTACAAATATATGTTGATGATATAATATTTGGTGTTACTAATCCATCCTTTAGTGAAGAATTCTCAGTATTAATGCAGGGGGAGTTTGAAATGAGAATGATAGGAGAATTATCATTCTTTCTTAGAGTACAAATCAGACAAACAGAAAAAGGAATCTTTATTATCCAAGATAAATACACTGTCATTTGACGTAGTGGGCTATTGTGATGCAGATTATACAAATGATAAAGTCGATCGAAAAAGCACGTGGTCACTGTCAATTTCTTGAAGGATGTCTAGTATCTTGGTCTTGCAGGAAGCAAAATTGCATAACGCTTTCGACGACTAAAGCAGAATACATAACAGTTGCCAATTGATGCACTCAAATATTATGGATGAAGCCTTTTTCTCTAAACTTTTCTCATGTTACTATATTATGTGATAATAATAATGTTGTAAATCTTTCTAAAAATCATTGGTGATGCTGTCGCCTGCAACCAAATATAAAAGAAATCACTTTCGTTAAAACAAATTAATGTAGTAGCGGTAAGCGGATATCGTTCCCACGAGAAATTT
>JAOSBP010000001.1:21588739-21614970 GCA_027563825.1 Erythroxylum mucronatum | reverse complement strand
CAAAAGAATAGAAACATGATAATAAAAACAAATATATTTTTATTTTCAGTTTTTATATTACAAATATCAACTAAACAAATTTTTATTTTCAATTTTTTTATTACAAATCTTAACCAAACAGGTTTTTGTTTCTTTTAAGAAAAAAAACAGAAAATAAAAACAAAAAACGACAACAGAAAAACAGAAGTGGAACCAAACGACCCCTAAAATTTTGCCTGGCTTCTCTGAATTTGTTGCAGTGTACGAATCGATCCGAGTCAATCAGACCATCACTAGCAAGTCCAATAATGCGGGCTATGGGAAAACATTTTAAATGAGCATAGCGGACATAATCAAATTCTGAGGCTAACACTTGAAAGCGTTACTAACGCCTGTTTGTTTTTGGGAAGAGTCACCCAATTTTTATGCTCCATATATAAATATAAATAACGTAATTATCAACTCCATGAAACATTTGAACGCTGTTGATTATAATTAAATACAAAAGAATATGGAAACTTGCACTGTTTCTTTGAAACTGGGCAGGCTTTGAATTAGGCTTCTTATCAGCATAATTGGATCATTTTGCAAAGTTCTTATGGGCCGACTGAAGCCCGTGTTCATGGCTCTAAGGCTTTCTTTGCAGTCGACATGGATTAGCCTGACATGATCCAGAAACATGATCAGGGTTCTGACATAACCTCGTCCATGGTTAAATTAAGTTCAGACCTAACCTAACTAACTACATGTAACTCGACATAGGTCCTGTTTAGCAATCAACTGATTGCATTAATTATTGGCTGATTCTATTAATTGATAGCTAATTATATCAACTAATTTGATCAGCAGATTGCATTATCTGTTTGTCATTTAATGTTTGGTAAAATTATTTGCTTAGTATTAGTTGTTTATGTGTAAAATAACTTATGAAGACATGACTTTAAAAAAATTTATAAGGGTATGACTATTATATATTTTAGTATTTCGTTGAATATTCTTATAGTAATTTAGATTTTAGATATTTAATTCTACAAAAATTAAGTTTATGACTCTAATAAAAAAACATAGAACACATAATAATAATAATAATAATAATAATAATAATAATAATAGCAACAACAACAACAAAATCCAAATCCCATCTCTAGTTTTATACCTTGTGTTGTCTTTAAACTTGCTCGATGAATAATATTTTGGTTGTTAATTTAAGCTATCATATAGACGTTTTGATGAATTTATAAATAACAGCTGTAGTTAATCTTATATATTTTAGATAGGTTGAAATAAGTTTGAGGACACAATTATTGTCTTCCAGTAAAATTTTTATTAGTTGATAAGTTGAAAAGCTACTCCCAAGTAGCTTTTCAAAAAATTGCTGATTAGATTGAATCAACTAGTCCAATCAGCTCCTAACCAAACAACTATATTAATTGTTTGATATTGTTAAACAACTAATACTCTTTAATCAGCTGAAATATAGCTTAAAAGCTATCTACCAAACATCCTCATAGTTTTTGGGTTAGCTTACAAGATATCAACTTCCATCAAAGTTGAGTTTTAAATCTTTTGCCTAAGGTTTAATACATGCTTTATGTCAAGCAGCTAATACTCTTTAATAAGCTAAAATATAGCTTAAAAGCTATCTACCAAACACTCCCATAGTTTTTGGGTTAGCTCACAAGATACCAACTTCTGTCAAAGTTGAGTTTTAAATCTTTTGCCTAGGGTTTAATACATGCTTTATGTCAAACAATTAATACTCGTTAATCAGTTGAAATATAACTTAAAAGCTATCTACCAAACACACCCATAGTTTTTGGGTTAGCTCACAAGATACCAACTTCCGTCAAAGTTGAGTTTTAAATCTTTTGCATAAGGTTTAATACATGCTTCACTACTAGAATTGAACTTTAAAAGGCTAAGCGGAACCAGAGCTTCTATTGTGTTGTGATTCTCTTCCTTTAACCAAATCCCAGTCAAGGTTTCTAAACGCCACAGTTTAGGAACCCAGTGGGTTTACCCAAGTATGTTTCTGCAGCAAACTTCTAAGAATCTTGCTGAGAATTGATCCACGTTGGTTGTCCTTGTACGACTCCTTTCAAGTTTCGTAATTGTGATCTATAGCTATTCCAGGTTAGATATTTGGAATCAATAACTAAGTCCTAGACCAGACTCGAGTAAGTGGATCGGCAAGTTGGACCACCAAACCCACAGCCAATAATGTCTCAAATGACGGCTGATAAACTAATGCTTTGCGCGTGCCAGTTCTACGCACTCACCAACTCCCTCTGTTCACATTAAGCTTGTCTTGCATGCTGCAGATAAGGGTGAGCCTGAGAAAAAAAACAGATCAAGGAAGTGTACTTAGATGTAATTCTTCAGGAAGCTCCAATTATTGGGGTATCCAGCAAACGTGAGCCCTTGAAGCTTAGGACCACCAAACCATTTTGTTGCTCAACGCACTTTCACACAATGATGCCGCTGACTCTGCCGCTCATTTATTTATGGAACGTCAGCGTAGACTTCTGTTTTGGATAACGAAAAGTCAATGTTAATTATATATTTACTTGTCGACCCTAATAAACAAAATTTCTGAAACAAAGGATAAAAAGCAAAGCGCCACGCATATGCTGACCCCAAAAGAAAATGATGTAGTTCCCGTCAATTTCATGGCAAGACAAAACCCTGGTTTTGGGTCAAACCATTTTCACCTCCTGAAACGGTTTCGGGAATTATACGTGGAAACAATCCTGAAACCACCAATCTCAATATACTTCAGTTTACCAGGACCTGCCTTGGTTTTACCTCTAATGTACCTGAAGACTCCAGAAGCATCTGAACCGTCCAAATTAACAATGGTGAGTAGTGGGAACCATAACAGCTTGTGACGTAGACGTCAAGCACCGACCGGTGGCACTAAGGAAATTAACTTTCAAACTTCGGGTTACCATTGTCAGTTTAAGCGAAAGTGTGAACGGAGAATAAGTTATTGAAGGCAAACGGAAAAACACGCGTGGGCTAAGGATTTCCCATTCCCAAACTACCCTTCTGCCATGTACCTCTTCGCCTCTAAAGTCAACAGGACAACCGGTTCAAAGAATGGTTCTTGGGTCATTATTCACGAAGCATCCTTCCATGTAGACGAAAGGTCACGCATATAAGAAAAGGTCATGTGTCCGACACGCTAACTCTTGAAAGTACACACCTGTGATTTCTTACATGGAAATTCCAGCTGTTTATCAAATCCAACTCACGCGTGTCCGTTCTTCCTACCGGTATTACCTGTAGCCACCGGTAACACCAGTCTGTTTAATTACAACCACTATATATGCGCCCGTTAACGCCCACCGGCGCAGAAAATTTTGATCATTTCAGCGTGGAAAAAGTGCAAGTTAAGTGCGAGAAGATTCACACACAAAAGCAGGTAGAAAATATCGGTTGTGTTGGTTGTTGTTGTTGTTGCTCTCTTACCTAGGTGATTCCGGAGGATTTGAGGTTGTCTTTGAAGATTCATAAGGTTTTTGCGAGCTTCTTGTCTGTTTTTTTATGGTGATGAAAGTATGGTAGTTGAAGCAGAGGTTGTGTGTCAACAGACATTCACGTCGTCGTTGGACGTTCAGTATTTTGCTAAAGGGGCTTCGGTTCACGAGATTGACGACGTTATTAACGTCTCGCCTCGGAGACTAGCCCAAGTTCTTGTCTCCGATTCTGTTGCTGCTGACTTACCCAGTTCTCAAGTGGTGAGTTTCTTACTCTGTTTTCTTTTTCTTTTGCCTTTTTGGATCGATTTATTTTGGTATTTTTCAGTTTTAATTGTCGGGGGAAGTGAAAATTGTGGTTGGTTTAAGAGGGTAAGTTGTATTGGAGACTTGTTGAACTTTACGTGTTGAAATCTATGGTGGTTCGCTTTGTGTTTGTGTTTTGGTGAGAAATCGAATTTTGGTGGACATTCACGTGTTGAAATCTATGGTGTCTACGTCCACGAATCGTTTTTGGGATGATTGTTCTTGAGTGTTTGATGGGCTTGTTGAAAGGTATTTGAAGGTTTAGATGATGTTCTGTGAGATAATCATCGACTTCTAGTCTAATTTTGGGAAAAGAAAATCCAGTTTTATTACCTGCAATTGTCCGCTTAAGCCTAACAAAGGGAAAGGGTCATTTTGGTGCCAGAAAGTCATCAAATTTATATCGTTCGCGACTTTCACCGATCATATGGGGCATATCTTTGTTCTTTTTCTCCCTTACATTTGTTGTGACTTCAATTGTGTGAACCTTCTGTTGAGAAGGGCTAAGAAGTATTAGGTTGACTCGACTAATCATTTATGATTGGTTGGAAAAGTGAAGGATAAGGTAGAGATATGTTACTCCTACTTCTTGGTAGAGCGAATTTTTAGTTTCCGATTTTAGGTTAACTTGTGAGATAGAAACTGAAAATACCACCATGGGGTTTTGTAGGATATTAAATCTGTAGACAAACTTTCAGATTTTACTCTTGAATCTACCATGCTGCAATTTGTTCCAAGCATCCGTTCTGGTAGTTTTGCTGACATTGGGCCCCGAAGATACATGGAAGATGAGCACATACGAATAGATGACCTATCTTCTTACCTTGGACCACTCTTCAAGTTTCCCAAGCCTACTGCTTTTTATGGGGTATGTGCCGATCAATGCCTTAATTCCCACTTGTCATCTCATTGGTTTGTGATTAATGGAGATTGGATTCATTTGCAGGTGTTTGACGGTCATGGTGGACCTGAAGCAGCAGCTTATATTAGAAAGAATGTGATGAGGCTATTTTTCGAAGATGTTAGCTTTCCCCAGGCAGCTAATGTTGACAACATATTCTTAGAAGATGTTGAGAACTCCCTTATGAAAGCATTTCTACTGGCAGACCAAGCTTTGGCAGCTGACTGCAGTGTAAGCAGCTCATCTGGGACAACAGCTCTTACTGCCTTCATATTTGGAAGGTTGGTAATGCACTAGCTGAAACCTTTCTTCTTCTGTATATGATCATGGTTGATAGTCTGATAATAATTTGTGTTGTAGCTCTTATAAATTTTGTTCTGTTATTGATCTTAATCGTATTTGATTTCTTATTCCAGGTTGTTAATGGTTGCTAATGCTGGGGATTGTCGAGCTGTTCTATGTCGTAAAGGAGAGGCAATAGACATGTCTCAAGACCATAGACCTATCTATCCTTCAGAAAGAAAGCGAGTTGAAGAATTAGGTGGATACATCGATGATGGATATCTCAATGGTGTATTATCTGTTTCCCGAGCCCTTGGGGATTGGGACATGAAAATTCCTCGAGGTTCTCCCTCACCTCTCATCGCAGATCCAGAATTCCGGCAAGTGGTTCTAACAGAGGATGATGAATTTCTCATAATTGGTTGTGATGGGATCTGGGATGTTATGTCTAGTCAGCAGGCCGTAAGCATTGTTCGCCGAAGCCTGTGGCGGCACGATGACCCAGAACAGTGTGCCAAAGACCTTGTCATGGAGGCACTTCGCCAAAACACTTTCGACAATCTTACAGTAATTATCGTATGCTTCTCTTCCCTTGATCACCGGGAGCTATCTCCACCAAGGCAACGGAAACATAGATTTTGTAGCCTTTCCGCAGAGGCCCTGTGTAGCTTGAGGAACTTGTTGGATGGCAATGCCAACCATTGAATGTGAATAATGCAAACATTTAAAAGTGTATTACCACTTTCAGGCGGAATAAGCTATTCTTGGATGCTGCTATGTGAGCAGTTATTAGTTTTGTTGGGGCTGAATTTTCAAACAGTCCGCAGGGAATTCGGGGTTCATGTACATAGTGCCAACCTCCTGGTGGTGGTGGTGGTGTAGAGGTTGATTTTTATGTCTAATAACACGTGTATCGTCATTTACATAACACATTCTCGCACTCTCCGCGTCCGTGATCTGTGTGCTTAACTTATCCACTCAATGTACTGACCTTGGTGTTGAAAACGTGTCAGGAGTGCAATTTCCAAACCTTTTGTTATTATAAGAGAACATTTAGTAGGAAATTTCGTTCGGTTAGGCTCGTTGACCCATGGAAACTTACAACTTCCAAGTCTTCATAGCGTGTGCAAGAAAACAGACACTAACGAGACGCCATTTCAGAGGAACATTCAGTGTCTGCCACCTTCTTGCTCTTTCCTTAGAGCAATATAAGATCAAAGCGAGTCTGACATTTTTCGTGGGACTTACATAGATCATCGTATCGTTGCCATCAGGAGGTTGACCTCTAACTGTTCAACAACAGCTGAGATCTACCCTTCCACAGCTCATTATGGATCCAAGCCTCTCTATTTCATTTTTAAAACTTCAGCAACCCAATCAGAAAATGCATCAACATATTGGTAATGATTAATTTGTTTGAAGACGAGAGATAAATAACACCCAATGCAAGAGGGAAAGTTCTTTTATAGAGGATCTGAAACCGGAACATTCCTAAAGAACATTCAATTTGGGACCAATGGCTTAGAAGACAAATTTAAAGAGAGTATAGAAGCAGAATAATATGGAAGCACGAGACTAATGCCTCAGAAAAAACTTGGAAGTGAACAGAGTATTAACCTGACATCGAGATCTGAAAGAAATACGCCTTAACAGAGGACATGAAAGGCAACCAACAGTCTACAAGGTTGATACTTCATTGGAATAAAGCCCTAATTTGTTTACTCGTAAAGAAAACCCATAAAACTGATTGTTCACATCAATTGTGCATGCATCAGAATTAGTTCATATTAATGACTATATAGCCTTTTCGTTTGAAACCACCTATATAGATTCAAAAACGATGCCAATCATTGTTGTGCAACATGAAATATATAAGCGTTGAGAAATGATGAATTGCGAGCCTTGTTAAATTAGACAGGGACTACATGTACTCGGTTCAATAGTGAATTTTTTGTTTAAACATTCCCCACCACTTAAGAATTATTTCATAGTAATTTTGATAAAAGTTGCAACATGTAAAAGCGGAGTAAATTTGCAGTAATCAATGTTGGATTAAATTGTCTTGTGCAACCTGAATTGTTGAAGGTGGTAGAAGAGTTGGCCATGTTAGAGAAAATTAAGAAGAAAAAGAAGCTGAGAGGGAAGCAGAAGGAATTCAGATGCAAATGGAGGCTGAAAATGATAATACTTGACATAGTTCAAGGGTGTATGGTTCAAAACAATGAAGGCCGAAACATGATGAGTGAAATTCAATGCAGAGAAGAAGAAGAAGAGAAGAGATGAGTAGCCTTTATGAATTCAGCATGTGTAGAATGAAGAGCTCAGTTAAAAATTGCAGAAGGAAGAAGACCAAAGAGAAAAAGAAAAACAGAACAAGGAAGTGCAGAGTTGGAAGCAAACCAAAAGGTTCAAGAAGATTAATCAGCAAATCAAGTTTAGTTAGAGCTAATCAGGAGGCATGAAGATGGAGCATGTTAATCCTACAGCTGTCAATCGGATTTGGTGCATCAGCTTTGTTCCTTGAAGAATCAAGCAACAACTGAAGAGTTCAGATCAAATGTTTCATTGGAAGACAAGTGGTTCACTTTTGTGTCTTGCCAAATGAAGAAGTTTTTGTCCTATGCTATTGTTTTCCTCTTAGTTTGTACTACAGCAAGTGTTAAGTGTTTGTCTTTGTCAGTTTCAGCTATGAAAGGAACAAAAGAAAGTTGCAGAAAGTTACTTTTATGTTTGTGCTAAATCAGGAAAGTTTGTACTAGCCTAGTCTTTACTCATTAGACTATATTTTTACTTACTAGTTCTTAGTTGAAGAAGCAAGGGGGAAGAGCTAATAAAAGGCTCATTTCTCATCGTTTTCAGTTGTAGAGAGAAAAAAACCCTTATCAATACAAAAGCTTCTAGTTATTTTCCATTTTTCTGTTCTTGTGAGTTCTTTGAATTGTAGTAGTAGTTTCTGTTTTGTGAGAAATTCTGTTCTTGCTCAAGAGAGTGAGGGATAAGTTCATCTATACTCTATATCCACACATAACATATTATCTACCTACATAACCAAACCAAAAACCCACACACACAAACCAGAAAGTTGTACCAGAAGTTCATTTTCGGTACAGAGCTAACATACCATTTCCATACATATTCCCTAACCATAATACACAGATCCATGTGAGGAAGTAGCAACTTACACACATTATACATTTAGTTTACAAGTAGGAATTGAAGAGTAGTTCAAAGAAAAACAACGTTTTACAGCAAACTTACCTTTTGTATTGAAGCAGACGTGAGCAGAAGGTGTTCGATCAATTGACTCATCCATCTTCACGCTCGGTAGGTTGTGCAGAGGAGATTCCCATCTTCAAGCCCTCAAGGTAGCAGCTTTCCACACTTGGATGATGTTGTAATGAATTGTTTTGTAAAACCAGCTATGTTAAAACTTGTTGAGGACCTTGCAATGGCCATCAAATTGAAGAAGAAAAGAAAGGTGAATGTCAAGCTGAAACCTCTAAGATTTATCAGAAAAATCGACCTATTGATTTTGGGGATAATTCAGAAGTCTATGCATTCAAGAAACAAAGTTCTGAAGTTCGAAGATCAAGAAGAGGAGTTGAAGGAATCTGAAGAAAATTGAAGCAGCTGTGCAGATTGAAGGGAAGTTCAGAATTAGCAGCTAATAAGAAAACCAGAAAAAGGGATGCAGAGCAGGAAAAATGAAAAAATGAAACAAATTAAGATAGATTAATTAGCATCAACAAGATTTATTAGAGATAAGCAAAACAAGTGTAGCTGGTCCATCTATCAAGCATTTCACTCTCATGGCCTGACAATCGAATTTGCATGTCAGGATTTGTCCAAAGATGAATCAAATGGCTATTGAAGACATCAGTTTCTGTTTTTGCAAAAGAGACAAATTGGTTACTTTTGTGTTTTGCCAAATGAAGAAATACATGTACTAGACTAGCTTTACCCTTCAGTTCATGTTTTAGCTTTACAGTTATTAGGAAAAGTTGTAACAGATGTCTGAGAGCATATATGAAGCTAAAGTTTGCATTTTTCGTGTATGAGTGTATTGAAAAACTAGAATACATCAATACAAAAGTTCAGATCAAGTTTCAGTTTTATTCATGTTATGCTTGTTTTATTTTTCAGTAAAATATCAGAGGTTAAGTAGTAGTAGTGATTGAAGTTTTGTTTTGTTGTTGGAAAACCTGAAGCAAGTTGAGTGTTAGACTTGAGTGTGAAAATTCCAAGCAATACACAAGATTTCAATTCATCAATTTTAGCTTTCATTTCATCAATTTTCAAGTTCAGTCCATTTTTCGTAAGTTATCCGAGTAGTATTTAGGTTTATAGAAGTTAAGCATTTTAAGGTAGAGTAGCTAAAGCAAAACATCAAAAACCCAAAAGTTTGCAAATCTGCAGTAGTTTTTTTATTGAGAGTTGAATTTTCACAAATACACCAAATTCTTGCAAACACATTAACTCAGCTATTGAGTTTTATTTACATTTTGAGAGAAGCATTGCAAATAGAAAAATCAAACTATCAACTTTCACATTCTCTTAGAAGCTGACGTGAACAATAGAGCAAGTGCTTGAAGAAAGTTATGAAACAGAACATCTGATTTCCAGGCAGTGTGGAGAAGGTGCTTTCTTCGATCATCAAGGGGGCATCTTCAAGAGTGGTATCAGAGCTTCACGGTTAACATAACCTGAACTGAATCAACATGGCAGGCACAAGCATTCCGGTGATGAGTCTGCAGAGTATCCAAGCTAATATACCCGTATTAACAGGTGAGAACTACAAGGCTTGGGCACTTAGAGTTGAAGACTGCCTCAAGATTTGTGAATGTTGGGATGTGGTGAATGAAGGAGTTGCTGATTATAGAGAAATGGCAAACATGATAGAACAACAAGAGTTGAGGGTGAGACAAGATAGAGACAAAGACTTCAAAGCACTCATTTTCCTAAGATCGGTGGTGAGTGAAACCATTTTATTGAGACATGCTGGATGCAAGAACTCAAAGAAGTTGTGGGATACCTTGAAACTATAGCATTTAGGGTCTGCACAATCCTTAAGAATAAAGAAGCAAGCTGTTATGAGGAGTTTTGAGAATTTTTCAATGAAGGATGAAGAGAATGTAGCTGCTGCAAAGGCAAGATTCATGGGGCTGGTACAACAATTGAAGGAGTTTGGTGAAAATACAAGTTTAGAGAGGTTAGTTGACAAATTTTTGAGAAGATTTCCTTTAGGATTTGAAGCTAGCATAGCTCCTGTTGAATGACAATTTAGTAATGACCCTGATTCTGTTACTTTGGATCAAGTTTTTAATGTTTTGGAAATGCATGTAGAGAAGCATGGGGTGAGAAGAGAAGGTGAGGAATGTGCCTTGAAAGCTGAATGGTTTAAGGTACCAGAAAATTCACCTTTCCAAACCCAAACAAAAAACTTGAATCAAAACCATCCTTAACCAAGTCTGATGCATTCCCAAACCCACCATCTGTCACAAACTCTCCCACAAAACAACCAAAATCAATACCAAACATTACCCTATCCACGGCAGCACTCTTACAAACTTCAGATACAAAATCAACAGCCTCGAGTTTATCCTCAAACTCAACATCCATCACCTATGCTTTATCCAAACCTCCAAACCATTAACCATTTTTCTGGCAAAAATGCAAATAAGATGCAAAGTGGAACAAGAGCATCAAGATAGGGCATGTTTCCAAGCTGCAAATTTTGTGGAAAAACCAATCATAGAGTTGAGGAGTGTTTTTGGAATGAAAATGCTGATTGTATTCATTGTGGGAAGAGGGGACATTCAAGAAGAGTTTGTTATTAGAGGTGGATATCAAAACAACAAAATCTCCAAAGTCCTATCTATGGAAAACCCCCACCAATACATCCCTTTCTAAGACAAAATACCTCCCCAAATTTATTACCAAATCAGACCAAACCTTACCAAAATTTCCCTGAACACCAAATGTATCAAGCACACCATGTTACCAGCTTGGGAAAGTCACATACTCCACTGCATTATCAACACCAGCCTCAAATAATTCCTCATCAACCTATTCAACCACCAATGAACCATCTTTATATGTCACAGCCAAATTACTCACAACAGAACCATTACCAAGCCATGCAAATTCAAGCTCCAAACCAATTGCCACAAAATACCTCTCATGTAGAACATTCCTCAACTCAACCCTCTTCAGAAATGTGCTTAAATTCCCAACTTACCCCACAGCCAAACTCCAATACACAACTAGGAACCTCACAACCAACCAAGCCATCCGAAAAGCCAATAACTGAAGAGAGTGTCTTTGTAGTGGAGACTTGCCATCAATCTAAAAACCAAATATCAACTAATAAGCTTTGTGCGGCTGAGGTAAACAATGAAAAAGGAGGAGATTGGTTAATAGATAGTGGTTGCTCCATCCATGTGACAAAGAAAAAGGAGGCTTTTGTTGAAACAAATACTGATTTAAACATTGTTGTGAAAATTGGAAATGGAGACATCATACCTGTGACTTGGAAAGGAGATGTGGAGCTGATCACCAAGGCTGGAAGCACCATACTTGAAGAGGTGTATTACATCCCTGAGCTAGATCAGAATTTAATCAGTGTAGGATAGCTCCTAGAGAAGAATTACAAAGTGTATTTCGAAGACAACATGTGCAGAATTTTCAATGCCCAAGGAGAACTAGTTCATAAGATAGCAATGGTGAACAGAGTTTTTAAGCTTCGAATGAAAGATGTTAATGGAGCTTTTGCAGCAATTTCAGTGACTGAGTTGACACAATTATGGCACAAAAGGTATGGTCATGCAAACCTTAACTATATCATTGAAATACAGAAAAAGGAATTGGTAATGGGACTGCCTCATTTGAGTAGCAAACTGAAGAATGTGTGTGAACCATGTGCAAAGGGAAAAAGTCATATTTTACCTTTCCTAACAAGTGATTGGAGGGCTACAGAAAAATTGCAATTAGTGCACACAGATGTTTGTGGACCAATGAATATATCTTCAGCTGGAGAAAGTAGATACTATGTTGAATTTGTTGATGATGTTTCAAGATATACTTGGATCTATTTCATGAAAAGCAAAGATCAAGTGTTTGGCATGTTCAAGGTGTGGAGGGCAGAAGCTGAAGGACAATGTGGCAAAAGGGTGTGGTGTGTGAGAAGTGATCAAGGGGGAGAGTATGTATCAAATGAGATGAAGAATTATCTTGAAAAGAAGGGATTTATCATCAATTTTTAGTTGCTTATACTCCACAACAAAATGGAGTGTCAGAGAGGAAAAATAGGACAATTATGGAGATGGCAAGAGCTATGATGGCTAGAATGCAAGTACCTTGGAGGTTTTGGCCTGAGGCATGTTTCACTGCTGTATATTTGCAAAACCGGATGAAAACTCGAGCATTGAAGGAGAAAACACCATTTGAAGTATGGTTTGGAATTAAACCGAAAGTGAATCATCTAAGGGTGTTTGGTTGTGTAGAATTTATGCGTATACTTGAAGCAAAAAGGACATAGCTAGATGAAAAGGTAATGAAGGGAGTAATGATGGGCTATAGCACTGAATCCAAAGGTTATAGAATTTATAACCCCGAAATAAAGAAAATGATGGCGTCAAGAGATGTGAAATTTGATGAAAGTGAGGGGTGGAATTGAGAAGAACCAGCAGGTAGAAATTTCAGAAGAATGGAGTTTGAATTGCCATTAAATGGTGTGGATGCTGATCAAATAGAGGAAGAGAATGCAGATGGTGACAACAATCAGAACAATGGAGGTGGAGATGGATCACAAGAGGGGACTAATCAATCGGATCCTTTAAGCTCCAATGATGCTAGAAGTGATGGCCTTGAGGAGGAGCCTTTACCAAGCTCAGAAGATAATGAAATCAATTCAGATTCACAAGAAGAAACATCAAGCTCGGATAGTGCTCACAAGACAAGAGACTTGGCCTCCACTTATAATGAAACTAACCCTTTGTTTGATTTCAAGTATAATGCAGCTGTTGAAGAGGAGATTGATGAAGCTCTAACATTGATGGAATGTGCTTTGCCAGTTGAATGTGAACCGATGACTTACAAGCAAGCTATTAAACAAGGAGTTTGACAAAGTTCAATAGACGAGGAGATGATACCGAAGAAAATGGAACATGGCTACTGGTGGATCTGCCTAGTCCTGACACCAAGGTGGTTGATTTCAAGTGAATTTACAAGAAGAAATTGAACCCTGATGGAACAATCAACAAGTATAAAACAAGTCTTGTTATGAGGGGATATAAACAAGAGTATGGAGTGAATTATACAGACACATATGCACCAGTAGCAAGGTTGCATACCGTCAAATTATTGTTGGCTCTAGCTGCAAACAAGAGGTGGAAAGTTCATCAAATGGATGTGAATAGTGCTTTCTTGAATGGGATGCTAGATGAAGATGTCTACCTAAAGCAACCCGAAGGCTATTTCAAAGAAGGACAAGAGCAGAAGATTTACAAGCTTGTGAAGGCCTTATATGGATTGAAACAAGCTCCAAGAGCTTGGTATTCAAGGATCAATAGCTATCTAATCCAAAATAGTTTTTCAAGAAGCAAGAATGAAGCAACCTTGTATGTAAAAATCAGAGGTGAAGATAAGTTGATTTGTTCTTTATACGTTGATGATTTGCCGATCATTGGAACACATGAAAAGATAACAAAAGAATTCAAGGAGATGACGAAGTCAGAATTTCAGATAACAGATTTGGGAGAGATGAGCTTCTTCCTAGGATTGGGGATAAATCAAAGAAGAGATGGGATCTTTGTACATCAGAGGAAATATGCTGAAGAATTGATAGAGAAGTTTGGTTTGAAGGAAAGCAGTGGAATGAGGACTCCTATGGAGCATCAATTGAAGCTAGAATCGACAAGACCAGGTGAGGAATTTGATGCTACTTACTATAGAAGTATGATTGGATCATTGATGTATTTGAGTGCTTAGACCTGATATTGTGTGTGTCGTGAACATTATGGCAAGCTTTAATCAATTACCTTCGATACAATATGTTGTTTATGTTAGAAGGATTATTAGATATGTTAAGCATACAATTGAGTGTGGAATCTGGTTTGGAAGAAGTGAAAAATCATAGTTGTGAGTATTCAGTGATGCAGAGTTGTTGCAACCCAGGGTCATGTATTTTTGCATGGAGCTCAAAAAAGCAAAGAAGTGTTGCTCAATCTACAGCTGAAGCTGAATATATGGCAGTGAATATGGCTGCCAAGCAAGCTCAATGGTTGAAGAAAATCTTATTGGATGTTGATGAATTAAAGGAAAGTTATGCAACAATATATTGTGATTCAAGTGCAGCTATCTCAATGGCTGAGAATCCAGCTGACCACATATGAACTAAGCATATGAAGGTAAAGTATCATTATGTTTGGGAATTGATTGAGTAAAAGGAAATCAGGATGGCTTATTGTAGATCAAGCTTTCAACTTTCATACTTGTTCACTAAAGCACTGCCGAAATGGAGGTTTGAATCATTAAGAAGTATGATAGGTGTGTAGCTTTTACAAAACAAATGAGGAACTGTTGGAATGAATTGTTTTATAAAACCTGTTGTGTTGAAGCTTGCTGAAGACCTTGCAATGGCAATCAAATGAAAGAAGAAAAGAAAGGTGAATATCAAGTTGAAGCCTCCAAGACTTATCAGAAAAATCGAGCTATTGATTTTGGAGATAATTAAGAAGGCTATGCATCCAAGAAACAATGTTCTGAAGTTTGAAGATCAAGAAGTGAAGGAGTTGAAGGAATCTGAAGGAACTTGAAGCAGCTGTGCAGATTGAAGGAAATTTCAGAAATTGCAGCAAGAAGAAAACCAGAAGAAGAGACGCAGAGCAAGAAGAATGAAAAAACTGAAGCAAATCAAGATAGATTAATTAGTATGATCAAGATTTATTAGAGATAAGCTAAACAAGTGCAACTGGTTCATCCATCAAGCATTTCATTTACATGGCCTGACAATCAGATTTGCATGTCAGGATTTTGTTGGTTGAAGCATCAAAACAATGTTGAAGATATGAGTTTCTGTTTTGTTTTTTTTTTTGCCAAAAGACAAATTGGTTACTTTTATGCCTTGCCAAAAGAAGAAATACATGTACTAGACTAGCTTTAACCTTCAGTTCATGTTTTTATTTTACTGTTATTAGGAAAAGTTGTAACAGATGTCTGAAAGCATATATGAAGCTTAAGTTTGCATTTTTCGAGCATGAGTGTAATTGAAAAACCATAATACGTCAATACAAAAGTTTATCTCAAGTTTCAGTTTTATTCATATTATGCTTGTTTTATTTTTCAAAAACACATATCAGAGGTTGAGTAGTAGTAGTGATTGAAGTTCTGTTTTGTTGTTGAAATACCTGAAGCAAGTTTAGAGTTAGATTTGAGTGTGAAAAATTCCAAACAATCCACAAGATTTCAGTTCATCAATTTTCAAGTTCAGTCCATTTTTCATATGTTATCCGAGTAGTTTATTCCTTTAGAAGCAAAGTTACAATTTGAAGAGTGAATAGCTGAAGTAGATTTTATACGGATAGAGCTTGCAAAACTGAAGTTCACTGTTCGGATACAATAGGAGAGCTACATTCATTTTCAAATATACACAAAATCATTTGCCATATATTCACTGATTTGTAAGGGATTTGAGTTGCAACTTTGGAGGTACATCATACATTCAGGTCACAAAATCGAGGAACAGAAGTTGCAACATTTATCATCTGGAGGAAACTTGCGTGAACAGTGCAGGAGGTGTTCGACGATTTGCTTCAATCAGATTCACTGCTCGACAGGTTTTGTGCTGAAGGTGCTTTCTTCAATCCTTTGTGGGGGCATCTTCAAAATTTTTTGCCATTAAAGAGCAATGAAAGCACTAAATGTAATGGTTATCTGCAAAATAACTTCCAAATAACAAGCAAAACACAATAAGGGAAATATGCTCTTATATCATTATTCATAATTAGTCTCAAAGGAGCATGGATATCTCATCCAAATGCAGCTACAAAGGATTAGTCACAATGCAAAACAAACATCAAAAGGGAAAGGAAAAGGATAGAAGGAACACTCAGAAGAAATAGAGGGAAGGAACAAAGAGAATCACAGCAGAAAAAAAGAGGTCACAACATATTTCTGACACTTTTTCTCTTTCCTTCTCATGCATATAATATCCTTCAGCCATGAAAACACATTAGCACTCTAATGGTCCAAGTGCTACACCTAACAAACTTCTTTACTGCATCCGTATTTTGAGGATCATTTGCCACATGTCCCTCTCGCGTCCCACCTATATTTTGCTTACATGACATCAACACTTACCCTAAATAATTATAGGGTTTATGTGTTAGATGATAGTATCAAATTATGTTTAATTTGATTCTTGAAATATTATATTAACATAATTTTCTTTGTGAGCAGGTATTTAGTATTTTAGATAAGTTGATAGACTATTTAGGCAAGGTGTACGATTTCCTTTCATATAATAGTAAGAGAGATTTTTTTGAATGGAAATGATGCGTTTAAGCTATATTAATAGTGTCAAAATGCAAAGCATCTTAAAAAAAAGATGGTGGGCATACCTCCTATTCTAAATCAGGCATAGAACTAGCAGCAGGTGCAATATTATGAGCCAATTGGTTTGCTGATTTTCGAATATATTAAATAGCCATTGCTAGCAACATAGACAAAAGATATTTACAATCTTACACAATTGAACCAAAATAAAAGAAATCAATTGTAGTAGACTGTAAAGCATTTATTAAAAGTAAAGAATCAGACTCCATGATATCACACTTTGCCTGATTTCGTTTCAGCTAACTAAGAGCTTCTCTAAATGTCAACGCTTTTCCCAAAGTGGAATCTCCTAAACTTGGAGCTTTCATCATCTTCCCCATCATACACCTTCCATTTGAATCCCTTAAAATCATACCCATACCATATAGCTGCTGCCCAGATACTATAGATACATCAACATTACATTTAAAGCACCCCTCCTGCGGAGGACCCCATATAGTATTTGGTCTTGGTAAAATCGGTGCTGCTTTCATAACATAAGCAGCCTTCCACTTCCTTAAACTTTGTCTACTCTCCTAAAGGATATGTTGTGGAGATGAAGAAAATTTTTTCCAAACCACTTGATTCCTATTTAACCATAACCTATAAATCACCATCAATGCTTCATACTGAAACCCCTCCTGCAGTGTTTTCACCCATCTAAACCATTCTACTACTGTATTCATATGCCTCCAACCAACCAACGATAATACCCAAGTTTGCTGAGTCAAATTACAAGTTAAAAAAATATGTTGTTCCGTTTCATTGTGAATACCATAAACCAGACAAACACTTAAAACAATCACATTTTTTCATTGCAAATTTACCATACATGGCAGTAGCTCCAAAGCTGCTCTCCAACACATATGCTTGATTTTCTCAGGATGTTTGCTTTCCAAATCAAGCTCCAAATATCACCATTAATATTGATGGGTATATTTGGTACTTGAAAAATCTGTCTGTATTCACTCTTAACAGTAAACTGTCCTCGTCTTTCATGTTTCTAAGCCCAAACATCACTTTGCTTTTGTTGAGGCAAAGGTATTTATTTAATTAACATCACATCCCATGCCTAAAAAAATTTGTTTATCTGCATATCATCTCATTTGTTAAGACTTGGTATAATAAAAGAAGAAACTTTGCAATGATCTAAACCTGAAACCACATGAGACACAACATACGGGTGATCAAGATAAGGCAACCATGGTTGGTGCCATACCAAAGTATCTTCACCATCTCCAATACGCCCATAGCAACCTTCTGTTAATACATTTCGAGCTTCTAAAATGTTACGCCATATGAAGAATAATGGTAGGAGAGACAGTTTTATCTTATTTATTCTTTTTATTACATTTATCCTATTTAGTAATATACCACTCAACTTCGTGTATTTTAAATAACGAGTTGATCGAAAAAGAGTCCAAAAATATAAGAGATTGGGTTATTATTATTTATATTAGTTAGATCAAGTTGTTGATTTCTTATTATTGTAGATTTCAAAGAATTATTTAATTATTATTATTAGTTAGGATTGATTTTGATAATTGCTTTATATGATTACAAGAGAGTAGATTTATTAAGAGTTTTTGTTATTTAAGTTGTTTGTAAGCTATTTGGGGGTTAATGGTGTACTGGCCCTCCAACATTAAAAAAATTAAATATTTTTATTTATACAAGAATGAAGTTATTTGGAGCTCATTGGTGCATTGGGCCCTTAAGATTAAAAAAAAACTAAATATTTAAGTCCTCCTATCTTAAATTTTTGGCTCCGTAAATGTTTGTAAGAATGTGTTACCGGATGTTTAGGGATAAAGTTGCGTATCTTTTTATTTCTTCAAACCTCGCATATCAACGACACTTTTATTATGATATCGTTCTTGTTGTCGGTGTAAGCTTGTGAGTATATCATGCATGCTATATACTTCTGAATAAACACTTATAAAGAGATATGTAGATGGCTTAAGGATACAGTCATGATGAATACGATTTGCAATACATCTTAACTTTAAACATGACGAGTAGTAATAAGCAAAAATTCAATTTAACCATAAAGAAGATGAGTAGTCATAACTAATAAGTGAAGTTACCTTAAAATTTGGAAACGTACTTAATTTTAAGTAATATTTTAAAAATCGAACTGATTCGGTCAGGTTAATAGTAAAACTTTGAACCGACTAATTTTTAAATTTGATTTACTTTAACAATCTTTATTATTAAAAATCGGTCAGTTTATTAATAAATGGTCAATTTTCGTAAACTAATTAGTTTTATAAAATAAAATAAACTAATTAATTTTTATTTAATAGTCTATTTTTTAATTAAATTTTAAATTTTTTGGTAGTTACTGATATTCTTTTTCGATCTTTTTTTAAAATTTTTTAATTTTATTCAATATATAAATAATTTTATGATTATCTAATAATAATCCTTTTAAACTTTAAACATATTATCTTATCAGTTTAACTTCAGATCTATTTTTTAAAATATTGATTATAAGTCACCAATTTGTTAATTAATTTATTTGCAATAAATTTTTAAATTTTATATATTTAATAATTTATTTAGTATTCATTTGAATAGTAATAATTACAAGATTTATCTATATAAAAAAACTAAACTGTAATATGACTATTTTGTAGACCAGTAGATGTATTCCTTTGGTTGAATTTCATAAATCTCTTCATGTCTAATCTTTCTTCCTACTCTTTCTTGCTGGAGTATATAACATTGACTAAAAATGAAAATATTAATTGATTAATAAATGGTAAATGTCAACCAACTAAATAGTTAATTTTAGTCATTTTGATAAGTGTTGGACTCAAGCTCAATTTTAATTAATAGGCTCTATATTTTATTCATATTAAAATTCTAATATGATACTAGAACAAGTTTAATCTGAATTCTTAATTTCTTGATTATCCGTTTGAAAAAATGAAAATGTTGAAAAGTTAAGAAATGATAAGAGGCAACTAACTAAATTTAATCATTTTTTTCAATGATTGGATTCAAGCCTACTTCTTATTAATGGACTCTCGGATCTACTCATATTAAAAATTCCAATATTTCTCATCCTATAATTCCCTAACATACACGTTTCAATTCGCGTAGACATTAGCTCTTTTATTTACCAAAAAAAAAAAGAACAAAGTCTGCTCCTCGCATCATGCTCCCAACCCTAAAACGGAAGAGGAAAAGAGGATAGAGCCCCTACTTTTGAAGCCAATTCCTTTTTGTTTTGGCCATAAATACAAATGATTTTTATGGATGAATTGGTTTATTCATCAATCTCACTCAGAATTTCTGAAAGTTCTGTAATTTTAGAGACAAAAATCATAAATATTAAGGAGCAAGAGAAAAATATATAATATATGTTAACTTGAAAAAAAAATTAATGTTGATTTTTCAAGTTTTTAATGTTGATGATATCTCAAGAGTTGGAAAAAAACCATGTTTTTAATGTTAATGATATTTTATGAGTTTTTTATATTAAGTTAGTAAGATGATGTTATTTTTCAAAAAACATAATTTATAGTTTGATTTTTTTCAAGATGAAACCTATAATTTGAGTATTAATTTAATTAGTTATTTGCAATATTAGAGCTCGGGTTTAAACCTAATTTAAATGAAATAACTAAATTTTAAATTTTTAAAAAAAGAATTTTTATTTTTCGATTTTATTTTTTCTCAATCTTCATTAGTTTTTTTTAATTTCAATTTTCCTCACAATCCTAACTTGTGCAAATTAAGGATGTTATATAATTTGCTCATAAAATCAAGATTTAAATAATTTGCTAAACGAGACACAGTTGTCCTTGGCTTTATTTTAAATAGACAGATCTCACGTTTATTACACAAGGCAGATCTGTGACCTTGTTATAAATTGGCATATTGCAAGTCGGATCTCGTGTGGTGATATAGAGCTCATTTCATATTCGATATATGCACAAAACAAATCAAAATAATATTACAACTTGCCCAGCACAATGCTTTTTGTGATCCTCATGCCTCATCGAAACAGTATCCATTGCACGTTTAACGTTAAATCTTTTCTAATTAAGTTCCGCTACCTTTCCTTCCTCCTATATTTATACTCTTCACTTGAACGACTTATTGTCCAATTCCAATATTTTCACATCAACATCATCACCATGGCAGCATCTTCACTTTCATCTCCATTTTTCAAGTCGATGATATTTTCCTCAATCTCATGTTCGACGGGAAAATCAACACCAACAAGTTCTAGCTCAAGCATTAACACAAGAATGCCTAGTTTCAGTTCTGCTCATGGCCAGCTTCTTCTCTGCAACAAAACTTCTTTTCTGGCACCACTATCAGCAATTGTGAATGGCAAGAGTCAAACGAATTTATGTACAGAAATTTTGACAGAGAAGCTCACATTCTATCCTGATTCATTTGATGGAAGATTTGTACCTGACAAACGAATTTACAGGGAAAACCTGATGATTAAATCATTTGAATTAGATCGTTATAATAAACTCTCTCTTGCAGCCTTGATGGGTCATTTACAGGTGTTGTCTAGTTATGTTTTTTATTTAATAAAGGTTTTATATAAACTTTCAAGTGCTTATCAATGTACTCACATTGTTGCAGGATACTGCACTTAACCATGCCAAAATTATAGAGATAATAGTGGATCAATTTGGTTCAACAGCAGAGATGGTGAAAAATGATCTGGTATGGGTGCTTTGTACTAGTCAGATAGTGGTGGACTGCTACCCTGCGCGGTAATTATACAAATTGCTTCTGCTTAGTTTACTATATGCCATGCACCTCCTCGCCAATTTTTCTTCTGTTTTTACCGGCGATGTACCATCCAAGACGTAGAAGAGTTTAGAATTTTTTTCTCGCTCTTGTAGATTAAACCAGACTAAAATATATTTCTGTAAGTGCTCCATAAAGCAAGTCTGCAAATGGTTGAAGAAGTTGGCAGGAAATAGATAAAACTGCTGTGCTCTTCTTTCTGATGGCATCACTAGTAGAATTAGAAAGTGTCATTAGACATATATATGAACATATTGAATTAGCTACTTCGAAAAATATCTTGATAGTGATTTTCTTCCCTTTGTGAAGGGCTGATGTTGTTCAAGTAGATACTTGGATGTATCCAGCAGGAAAGAATGGTTTGGGGCGTGACTGGCTTATTCGTGATGTCCGGACAGGAAAAACTCTGATCCGAGCAACCAAGTAAAAAAAGTTATCATTATTTAATATGTACCATTCCATTCTGCACTAAGTTCGTCAAACGTGATCAAATTTCTTTGAGCAGCTTAAAACTTCTGTGTGTCTGGTAAACAAGTTCAATTTCTTATTTACCATTTATGCAGCGTTTATATCATGATGAACAAGAAAACAAGGAAGTTTTCCAAGTTTAGGAATGATGTCAGAGAAGAGATTGCACCTATTTTCTTGATCTGCGAACCTATCATTGAGAAGGATAGCAGAAAAATACTTCACTTTAGTACTGATGATACCTCGGTTCGCATTCAATCTGGTTTGAGGGTGAGTCTGGTGAATCAAACAATGTATTTTCGCTTGTGTTTCTAAGCTTACAGCCATTAACGTCATGCAGGCTGGATGGAATGACGTGGACATCAATCAACATGTAAGCAATGTTAAATACATCGACTGGATTCTTGAGGTATGCCCATCATGTCAAGTATGAAAATTAAGTTTCATGGACCACATGATTGCATTAATCAATTATTTTATAAATTCAGAACAGTTTATAGTGACAGATTTTATATTACACTAACTTCTCAAAGAAAAATATAAAATATTACTTGTCCTCCCTACCGTCCCAGATTCCGTCGGAATATTCTGCAAAGCAGCTGTCAGGAAGGTTTTATTGGAATGGTCCATGTTTTCTGTTCTTTCAGGGTACTCCCCGCTTGTTAAAGGAGCATCATGAGCTTTTTGCTATGACTCTGGAGTACCGGAAAGAGTGCTACGAGGACAGTGTCCTACAATCTTTGTCAAGGGTCCGTAGCACAGATGAAGGTATGGTAGAATTGGAGCATTTGATTCGTCTTGAAAATGGATCAGAAGCAATGAAGGCCAGGACAATGTGGAAACCGAAAGACTTGAACACCAAAATTTGGATACCAACGAAATGATCAGCCTAAGATGTGTATCAGTACTTGTTACTTAATGAACAGACGAGGAGTGGAAGGAAAATGACAAGATGAGTGTGTTAATTTATGCCCTTGCAGTCAACAAATTGGATGAAAATTAATGTATGACATTATATTTTAATTAATGAAAAGGCTTTATTTATCTTTATGTATTAATTTAATTAATGATTTATGTTTTAATACTAAAGATAAAATCTTTAAAATAATTACTGTGTAATTAATGAGATCATAATTATGAGATTATGTGTAATTGAAATTACGATGAACAATGGTTCTAAAATTTGTTTTGTGAATCTTGCGTTTGTTTAACTAATTAGGGTTTCTGAAATCCTTATAGTGCTTATATTTTAAATCCCTAGTTCTTACTGCCCTATTTCTTCACTGAAAACACGATGTGCGATATGTGTTATCTGGGTTTACTGGATTTGCGTTTACCGCACCTATTTTTGTTTTTGGAAATTAATTGATGAAAACCTTACTTTTTCTAGGTTATTGTTTATGATGTTTGGCTTCTACATTTTCTTCTTGTGTTTACTGCCTGTGTTACACGATTTATATCTCTTCTTGCCATTTGCGTTTATTATGGAAACTTGTGTGGCTCAACACCACTGGCGACAAGCGACGCCCATCATTGGCGTCACTAGCAACGCCAGTGGGTTGCTCGTGACACCACTGGCGATAAGTGACGCCAATAGTTGGCATCGCTAGGGCAATATGTTGATGTTAACGACACAGATGCAGGCGACCAGGGAGACGAGTTGCGTTATGGCTAGAGAAACGTAGAAACATGGAAGGAGCACAACCTGCGGTTCAGAAGAAAACGTGGACGCGATTCGATGATGGTTGTTACGACGTGCAAAATGGTTGCTGAAGATGCTGGAAGCATCTATAGAAGACGATAGGCACTTGTGGGACACGCGCCCACCATTCTCCAGAAGCTTCTTTCAAAGGCGTTGGCTGGCGTGTGCATTAAACGCGCCAGTCAACCCTCCATTGACCATGAGGACATGCAATGCACACGCCACATGCCTCCCTTGTGTTCAAATCTGGCGCGTGCAACCCAAACCTCTTTTTATGTGTTTTAAAAATGTTTTAAAACCCTAAATTGTCTTTAATTGATTTATTAGAGATTAAATTAATTTCAACTCCTAATAAACTTGAAAAATGTTTTACTAATTTTTGAAAATTGTTTTCAAATGAGAGAGCTATGCAATTTTGTTTCTTGCAAGACCAAGAAATTGACAATGACCACTTGTGCTTTCTTGATTGACTTTATCACCTACATAATCTGCATCATAATAGTCAACTATGTTAAAAGAATTAATTTTTGGATACCATAATTCGAAGTTTATAGTTTCGTGAAGATATCGAAAGATCCTTTTGATTGCTTGAAGGTGGCTTTCTTTTCTACCTGATTGAAAACGTGTGCAAAGGCACACGCTAAGCATAATTTCTAGTGACATGTGCTTAATTAATTGTTTTATTATTTCATAACACTTAGCGATTAATGGTATAAAATTTATTAAGGACTCACTTTAGTTCATATGTGGTTTTAGGCACAATTAGGAAGTGATGAAGCTAAAATGAGTCGAAAGCATGATATTTGAGTTATTTTTCGATGATTAGTTTTCACTTATCTTCATGGAGCAAGAAAAAAATTTAAGAAGAAAATAAGACAAGAAGAAAAAAAAACACAAACAAGAAATTTTCAAGCTACTCATGGCAAAGAAGTAGAAAAGTTGTGCATGGAATACATGTAATTTACGTGAATTGATAGCAGCACAATAGAAGAAGAAAAGAAGAACAAAAGCCAAGGGAAGTTTCAACAATATAGTAGCGTTTGGGCAGAAGGAGAACCAAAACGATGTGCAGCATAGCAATGTCCAACAAGAAAATGATAGCACAATCATAACTGGGAAAAGTTTGCGTTAAATTCAACGCATATGTTTGCGCTTTGCGTTGAACGCAAGCGTATTCGTTTAACGGAACACATACATTTACATATCTTGATTAAACAATACCTAAGGGAAAAACCGGGTTAATTATTAACTCACGATTAATAGTTGCTAGGAAAGGTTTAAGAACAACAAATCAATAAAATATGTTTAATTAGGGTATAGGTTAAGATTGATCCAAAGAACCGAGTCCCTACCGAATTCCCCATTTTTACCATTTTCACATGTTTTCTTTAATTTGTTTTTATTAGTTAGTTTCATTTTATTTTCTTCTTTCTAAAACAGAAACCTCCTAAACCTAAGCACCGGTTAATTTCATTTCAACAACTTTACACACACTCTCTGAGAGATTAACCTAGACGTTATGACACGTGGTCAATTTTGGCACCGTTATTGAGGAGTGTGGTGTTTTAGTTTTAGTTTGTGATTTAATTGGTGTTTTTTTATATATTTATTTGTAATTGATTTCTTTTCAATAATTTCGTGATTTTTTCATCTTTTGTTTCGTGTTTGTGATTAAAAAAATATAGAGAGAGAGGATTTAACAGTCTTTATCAATAAAGTGATTTTACTTTCTAAGGCACAAAGAATTTGATAAGACTTTCAAGAATATTGATGCTGCTAGGATATTTTACAAGTCTTGTGTGTTTCGCAAATGCAGTGGCTTTTCCTTAAGTAGACATTTTCTTCAACCAGACATTGCTTAATCTACGATATCTTTTCTTCGATAGTTAGACATTAAGAAGAACATTCTGTCAATGCTTCTAGGGCTGATTATTTGAATTCATTAAAAAAAACCTCCGGATGTTATGGAACCATTTCTGAATAGGTAAGTTCATCAAGAAGGTTTTTGCAAGAAGTGAAGAAATTATCCTATGGTTTTGTCATTTTAAGAATGATATCATTGCTTATATAAGGACATAAATCTAATTTGAATTTTGTAAAATTATAAAGGTATCATCAAAATCACCAGTGACGTAGCTACATGGAGCTACATGGGGGCATTGGGCCCCCCAAAGCTTTTTTAAAAAATTATTTTTAATATATATATATATATAAGGATAGAGTTATTTAAGGGTCAGTGGGGTACTGGGCCCTCCAAAATTTTAAAAAATAAATATTTGGACCCTTCTATATTAAATTTCTGGCTCCGTCACTGAAATCATTAAACATAACCCTTGAGCTAACAGGATCCACTTGACCAGAGGGCATTATGATCAATATATAGCTGCCAAAGCCTTTTGCTCATTAGAATTTTTTGTATGGTAGAGATAGAAACGATCCCGAGGCCTCCGTACTTTTTGGAATCACAACCTCACTCCATTTTACCTTTGCATTCCTTAAGTGTTCTGTTCTACCTTATAAGATAAAGAGAGTAATGACAGAAATTGGTTTCAGTATTGTATTTGGTATTTTGTATATCTGTTTCGAATACAGTGACGAGTAAGAGATTATATATAAGGACAAAGAATGATGATACAGCTATAAAGAATCTCTATAGTTACAATGGAAATAACAACATCACGAGGAGGAGAAATCTTCTAGAATATGTGCAACAGGCCTGGGCTGATGGACTTGGTGGAAG
>JAOSBP010000001.1:21535902-21571204 GCA_027563825.1 Erythroxylum mucronatum | reverse complement strand
TATAAAATGTAACTATTTTACATTTTAAACTGTCTTAAAAATTGTAATAAATTAACTACCCGTTTGGTTCCATTTTTTATTTCCGTTTTTCGTTGTGGTTTTCAAAAAAAAAGTCATTAAAACATGTTTGGATGAGTGTTGTTGTTGTTTCTTGTTTTAAAAAATAAAAAAACTGCAACAGATTTATGAAAACGTAAAAATATCGTTTTCGTGATTTTTGAAAATAGGTTTCTATAAACTTTTTTCTCTTTTCGGCGTCAACTTCGTCTTCTGCATTTTCAACACCTTCAGGTTTATTTTTGTTACTTATCTATTGCTTATGCTATTTCTCTTGTTCATAACATTAACAAGACCCATAACAAAATACAAAAACTAGGTATGATAGAAGATAGATGAAAACCATGAAAAGAAAAATAGACGTAACCGTACTTACTAAAAGCAACATATAAAACTTCTGCTTTGAAAATAACATCTGCAATTTTTTGTAAAGATAAAGAAGATGCAATGTCGCCTCTTTAGTTTTTGCTTCACCTCCTCTGCTGTCAAACTTAACAAAGGCCTCATCTGATTCTTCACAAAGAAAACAAAGGCCTCATCTGATTCTTCATAAAAAAACCAAAATAATATTTCTTCATCCTCACGTCTTTTAAATCTGGGTATAGCTGTTTTCTTGTTCGTCTAGTCTTCATCTTTGCAGTTCACGTCCCTAAAGATTTTTTGTTCTCACTCTCACGTCTTTAATATAGAGTAGAGCACACAAGACAGAGTAGAGCAGAGCGGAGCCTAGTCTTCCTGGAGCACGCTATGTGTTGTCTTCATATTTAATTAACGCAGTTACCGTCATTTAATGCAGCAGAGCAAAGGAGCATTTGTCTTCACATTGCAGCATCATTTAATGCAGCAGCCTAGTCTACAAAGCTTACTCTTTAAAGCCTAATACTCTTCAAAGCCTAATATTGACGTAGTCTTCCTATTGTTAAAGCTTACTCTGCCATGACTTTATTTGTTTTCATGTAATTACCGCTTGTTTCTTTTTAAGTATGTACTTGGTCTGAGAATGCACATAAAAAGTTCTTAGCATAAGTGGTTGGGTCATCTGATATTGGTAGGATAAAATTTCTACATCTAAGTCCATATGTTAAATAAAGTCTGAAAGATGAAAGTTGGTGAAAAGGATGCAAGACGTATGTGAACCGTTCTCTAATTATACCTGAATTTTTGTACTGCAAAATGATCTGTTACGTTTGTAGTTTCGATGCTAACTGATGGAATGTGTGACATGCTATATTTGACGTTGATTTCATATGATAATTAATTAATTTAAAAAATGTATTATATTATAATTATTACATATAATAGTATAATTATAAAGAAATAAAAAAATGACAATAAAACTAAATGTATTTTTGTTTTCAATTTTTAATTAGAAATCTCAACCAAACAAGTTTTTGTTTTCAGTTTTTATATTACAAATCTCAACCAAACAAGTTTTTTTTTAAAGAAAAAACAGAAACTAAAAACAAGAAACAAAAACTAAAAACAACAACAGAAAAACAGGAGTAGAACCAAATGACCCCTAAATTAAATTTGTTTTTAACAATTATAATAAAATTTATATTTAAAAATAAATGTTTGTCACTAAAAAGTATTAGTTACCAAAACAAAATCGTCACAAAATGTTATTACCTGCGCATTTACAAGAACGTCTATAAAAACATTTACCTACAACAAACGATTAGTAGCTAAAACTATTATGCTACAAAAACATAATCGTCAGTAAAAATAATTACCTATAACTACGGTTTCGTAGGTAAAAATCTTTATCTACGAAACATATACGTCGCAAATTTTTACGTGCGACATTTTTGGTTCTTATTGGTTATATGTTTTACTGACGAATATTTAGCGACATCTGAATTCGTTGCCAATAAACTTATCTGTTATAGTGCTTCTTGAAAGTTGTTCGGGTATCCATATCTAAAGCTTGGCACTTTGTTAGCAAGCATGGCATGAAAATCAGTTTGGTTAAAGCTCGAACCTCTGGGGTTTTTTCTCGTGAAGATTGAATTGTAACCATTACATTAGTACTATTATTTTAGTGGTATTTATAATTATTATAGTTAACAATAAATAATTTATAATATATAAAATCGGAATCATATTCTATCTAGTTTCATCTGGATTTATTGCTTAAACAAAACATTCCTTTTTTTTTATTAGAAAAGCATGCTAAATGGAAGTTTCTTTAGGTTAATTTATAGCTTGTAAATGAAAGTCTAAAAAGCACACCCAATCTTATCATTTGTAGTTCATGACTGTCAAGATTAACTCTCCAGATCTCCCTCAATTTTGCGTTAGTGCAGAATTTTATTGACGATGATTACAGCAACTATTAAGATCAACAAAGGGTGTTCAGGTTGGCTTAAGTCTTGTTGCTACCTGTTAGTGAATATATAAAATAATTAAATTGACCTCACATAATAGTTTAATCTATTGTGATGAAACGGTTATCTAATCTGGTATCAGAACCTTTGTAACCAAGTAGTCATGAGTTCAAATTCTACCACCCACCTATTATTCAGCACAAGATAGAGTGAACCTGTGCAAGTTTCAAACCCAAAGGATTTTCACTTGAAGGGGTGTGTTAGTGAATATATAAATCTAATAAATTGGCCTCACACAATAACTTTAGCTATTGTGATGAAACGATCATTTAACAATATCAAACTTTACTGCCCTTTTTTGTAAATCTTTATCTAATGGAGAGTAGTATACGCAATAAGAAGTAAATTTCTTAGTTCACTTTAAGGAGCTCAGACATACAACTTAATATATACATGCATTAAGAAGTAAATGATCTAAGACTTCACTGTTGAACGCTTAACTTAAATAAAAATAAAAAAAATGTCAATTTAAACATTTTAATTTTTCAATTAAGTTCTAGATTTTTTAGATTTTTAATTTTTCCATAGAAAATAGACTGATGTATAAATCAAAATTGGGAACCACATCTTTTTGTTTCGTCAAATCATCTTTTTCTATCGGAATAAATGTCTTACATTTATAAGTAATATTTTAAAAGGATTTGAAATTTAATTAACAAATTGAAATTAATTATATAAAAATACAAATAAATATTTATCCCATTAAAAATGGTAGTTTTGTATGAATATGGATATCAATATAATATAAATAAATAAATAATATATCTTTTTTTTTCAATTAAATCATATTACCAAAGTTAGTATAGGACTCAAACATATCATGCATAAGCTATCAATGTTATTCTGTGTGAGGTTTAGATTGTACACAAAAACTTGAAAAATCAAAATTATTTTATAAATAACTAATATGTGGATCTTCCCCACCTTATCACTTATCTTAACCGAGTCCTATCCTATGGGACACTCGCGGATCAAACTAAAACCACACACATCCAAATCATTGATTTTTCCAAAGTTAATATTTTCTGGTCTTTTAAACCATGATAATATTTCACCCTATTTTTTTAAATCTGGCTAAAGCAAAATTACTTTACAAGTTATTAAATAATTCATAAATAAGTTAAGTATTAATAAATTTGTAGGTTCTAATCAATGTTTTAAAAACCCAACCAATTTTTAGGTTCACTAGTAAAAATTTTAAACCGACCAATGATTCAGTTTGATTTTTAACTTTTACAGGTTGAATTAGTTTAATAATTATTGTTTTTAAAAACTAATTAATTTATTAATTAATCAGTTAGTTTTTGTAAATTAATTAATTTTATAAATCAAAATAAACCGATTAATTTTTATTTAGTGATTTTCTTTTTTAATTAAACTTTAAATTTTTCGATAAGTATGGATAATTTTTTCAATTATTTTTCAAATTTTTTTAATTTTACTCAATCTATAACACAGTCTAATACTAATTTAAATCTTAAACTTTGTGCTAATGAATCTCAAAATAGTTAAGAAAGAATTATAATTAATTTACTGTGAAATTTAAATTGTTAGCAAAAGAAAATATCCTTAAGAAGTTGCCTTCATTACTTGGACCACCTTGAGTGTTATATTCCACACTATCGTAATTGACAAAAGAACATAATTGCAATCTAAACCCAATCATCTCATTAGGCATTATCGTCAATTGTTTAGCCAATGTTCACATGTTAGATTCTAAACTATTCATTAACCTGTCCTTTATCTTCAACTCTTTTTAAACTCCAAACCCTACTAGCTAAAAGCGCACAAAAATCCGAGACAGGAGAACTGCAGACATACATGGGACGCATCATAGAAACCTCACCCACCACCATAGCTACGTTGTTTGTTAGAAACCTCGTAACCTCCGTATTTATCTATGTCGACAAGTCCCTCCATAACTTGTCTTACAGGTTTAAGCTCCTTGAACATCTCCAATATATTGTCATCACTTCTTTTCTCCTCTTTATTCGTCTTCTTTCTTCTTTTTCCGCTTCTGTTGACCTTAACGCCCTTGGTAATCGTTCACTTGAGCCTCCTAAGAACGATGAATACGTGCCCATTTCCGGCGGCGGGGATTCCGGTATCGCTCGAGCGCTTTCACAGCTGTTTACGATTGTTAATGATATTCCGGTCAGCTCCAGGAAGTATGAAATTGTCAGGTCTTTGGCGGAGAGGCTTATAGATGAGAATCACAAAGAGAATGCCGAGGCTTTACGTGAAGTCAATCGTGCGGTTCTATCAGTCGCCTTTTCGAGGACTCTTAGCCTGCTAGGGACCGACATGACCGACCTAGGTTTTCAAAGGGAGGAACATAGCGGCGGTGGAGGAGGCAGGGTAGCTGGACCGGTCCAGGTCGGGTTGAACCAGGTTGTGAGGGCTGTTCGGTTTGTCGGAGAGGGAGCTCTGTTTTGGGGTGGGAAGGCAAGGGATGAAGAGAACCGGTGTGAAAGTTCTGCTGAGAAGCTGGCCGCAGAGCTGCTTTGGTTGGCTCAGAAGATGGTGTATTGTGGGTTAGCTGAAGAAGCCGTTTGCATGTGGGCTTCGGCTTCTAATGTAGCTTGGCTCGCTCTTTCTTCTGAGCCGCGCTTGCAGGGCTTATTGGTGAAAGTTTCAGGTTCGTACCTTTCTTGTTACCAAATTAGATACCTTTGAGTCTTACATAATCACTTGAAAATGTTTACAGCATTCCTGTTGAAGCAAGCAAGAAACTTGGGGTTGGAAGAAATGGAGGAAGGCAAGAGAGAACTACAAAGGCAGACCAAACTGAAGATGCTAATGTCCTGGTTGCCATTGCTATGCAGAGCTAGCAATGGAACAGATGTTCCAGTCCTCAACACGAGCGAAAGAGCTGAGCTAGAGAGAGTCTTGGAAGAACTGATAGAGATGGTAGAACGAGAAGAGGATCAAGAAAAGGTGTTGTCTTTGTGGCTTTCTCACTTCTCGTATTGCCCATCCTCTGACTGGCCTAACCTCTATACGTCTTATGCCCGCTGGTCTACTGCTTCTCGCAAGCTCTTAATTCTATAACACTGCTTTAATGTAATGTTCTCCAGACAAACTCTTTAAGAGGTAAGAAGAACCTCGTGCATAACTTATTATGTTATTAGCATTTCCTTACTTAAGAGGATACATCTTCGACATTCTTTTTTCTCAATGATCCATTTTCAGAATTATCTGATAATTTTTATTTATTCTTTCATTATTTCAGAGATTACATCACAGCATAAACTGCTTGGAGTAAACGTCGAACTTGCTAGATGAAGACAACTGGGGCTCCTGCGAATGAATGATGGAGGAGAGTGGTTTAGTATTATTGTTATTATATATGTGTTGTCGAAGAAAAATAGTTGAAAGAGCAGCATTACCTGGTCGATCTCTGTGTTAAACAGTGCTTTATTTACAAGGGACGCAATTGGACCATTGAGACGGAGTCCACTTGCTTTAACCCCACGGATTGCACCTCGCATGGCATTAAGCAATCTGCCATACGATAGTCCGGGCTCGTTTTGCACTGATTGGATGAAGCTGAAAGTCAATGCACCAGTTGAAGCGTTGCCTGCCAAGGCCTGCACAAGTTTAACTCTTCTAAATGTTCATGCAGTATGAATCCAAGACGATTTACAAATTTCATATGTTAGGATGATGATAATTTATAAGTTGTTTCGCAATCAAAAAGTATATATTAGAGTGATCTATACATAAGAAAGAATGTCGGTATGACTCGTTCAATATTAGAGATAATTGAATTTTATGATATTAATTTGAATTGGAATTTAACATAAATTTACTAGAATAAAAAAGATAGAGACGCATGAATGATAACAAGAAGTTAACTCTATTAACTAACCCTAGTAGATCCTTGAGTGCCATTTATTAGACAACACGATCCTAACATAGTTAAATCAGTAACCCATGCAGAAAAGATTAAACAAGCTAAGTGGTTAGTCACCGTGGTATCCATAGAAATCTGATCATCACTGCAGGCGCTGAAGCTGATGGCTAGACCCCCACTTGTGCCCTTATAAGCCCTTGAACATCTTTGATCCTCCCAAGTATAGTACCCTTGCCTATCAACGCGGCAACCAGGAAAGGTTAAACAATTCGAGTAGCAGATTAAATTGTATAACCACATCGTGTTCATGTATAAACCTGTCCATCCTGCAGACAAATGGGAGATCTAGTACTGTTTGGCTATAGCAGGCGTCAATGACGGCATGAAGTGTAACTCCAGGTGTTAATGGCCTTACGATGGTATCATTGATCTCGTCGTCGACTAACGATCCTTCAGTTTCAAAGTCAAGAGGGCATAATGCCTCATCAAACCCATCTATCTCATCCATGTTATAATCGCGCTGCCTTGATCCGTGACCAGAGAAGTGAAACACCAACGAGTCACCTGGCTCGCACCCTTGAACAAGCCACTTCAAGGCCAACCTCATGTTCGCCTTTGTTGGAATCCTGAGTGGGTTAGTCTCATCTTCTGCACATTGATTGATGTATGAATTGTATATAGCTGATGCAAGTAGAAATCGCTAGCATTCATAAAAATTGTGATCATACCTGTGAGCATAACCACACAGGTACTAGGAAAGCCAAACTTCTCGACAAGTAAATACCTCATACAGTTTGCATCGTTAATACTTCCTTTGACCTTATAACTCCTCCCTCTGTAGTTCAGTCCACAAATCACTGCTCGTTTCCTGCCATGGACGGAAGGAAGAGGTAGCGACGGTCTTGGAGGCTGATGAGGACAGTAATTGCCTGCTCCATGTTGGCTATTCACGGAGCTTGTCTTGGTGCTAATGTGGGTGGTCACCATGTTAATTAAGCCAGTGACGTGGTTGGCTGCGTGATTCACCGATTCACGAGCATGAGACAAAGGATTGTAATGTGGAAATGGAACCTGAGTGATGTTTTGACACCTTGGACATGTGAAGGACTGAGCCTCAGCTGGCACCACAAGATACACATTACACCACCTGCATCTTTCTCCTCTACTGGCCATCGTCTATTCTCTACAACAACAGAATGGCTCAGTTACAACTAAATATAGAACGGAGCTTCTTCGTGTTCATGTTTTCTCTTTTGGGAGAATCAAATTCTATGTCTGCTTTTCGTAAGTGCGTGTAGATTCGTCGTAGCTACGGCCTACGAGGGCTCTGTGTAGCAGTGGTAGATACATCCGCCGCCCACTCTGCTGTATATTAGGCCACGAGGTGTACGTATATTGCTATTGCTTTGGCCATACTAGGCTAAATTATAACAAGAGGCATCATTAGGTCCATGTGCATTTTTATTCGTCCCACTTTTTGCAGAGATTCTTTGTTCCCCACATTGTGTAGAAAAACTGAAAGCGATTCAAAACGTGATCATATCAGAATATCAATCAATCCTGACCATCGTAGTAATCTGCCGTCTGAAAATCGAAAATTCTCTATCCATTTTATTTCATGCTTTTTCTGTCTTATAAATCTCAGTCATTTATTTACGCAAAACTTACATAAATAGATAATTGAAATTCATAAGATAAGATAAGAACGCGAGAAAATGATCAGTATTACTCCTGAAGATCACGTTTAAGCTTTTTCTACCGTGGAAAATGTTGACTCATCTGAAAGCAGCTTTGGAAGATGAACAAATTCAATTTGCGTAGTTAGTGGTTAACACCTTGAGGACTAATTATAATCACTGTTGGGTGGTAGGTGTTAAAGCTTTCTTTGTTTAATTTCGGACTTGATTAATTCGAAGCTTCCATTACTGGGCAATATTATATCAAAAGTTAAGAATCTAATACCCTTTAATGACTGAAAACGAATATTAGTGATTCACGTTGATCTTCAGAGAAGTATGATATGGTACACTTGTTATGATATGGTACACTTGTTATGATGCCATTAAGTCTCCTTTTCTTTAGTCTAAAAGTATGGGAAAAGTTGATACTGCATGCCAATCACAACAAAGAACCAAACACAACTTTCTCTTCTTGATCTTGAATAACAATTTACAAACAAATCCTAAAACTCACTTCAATTGAAGCGACAGAAGCAAATAACTATCTAAGAACGTACTGTTATACACATAGTACACACTAAGCCACAGTAAAGTGATTAGAATCAACAATTTGCTGGGGCTGAATAAGATCAACCTCCTACTCCACTCTTGGTCCTAATGCCTCCAGTATCCACTTCCACACTATAATCAAAATTGATCATGATCAATAATAACATGGAGCAGAAAGACAGACAATAACAAAGAAGAGGTGCACCACCAAAATGCAAAGTCCCATCTATATTAACAAGCCATACTACAAACCCTAATGCAGACCAACGGAGTACGTAGTATAAGATTTTGCATCACTCCCACCACAAAGGCTTAAAAGAAAAGGCACTTTTATACTTTGGATAGGGAGGGGGAGAGGGCAGAGTGGGTGATAGGAAGGCTATGGGAAGCAGTCTCTACAAAACAAAATGACCAAAAGGATCCCAACGTATCACAATTCAAGATAAAAGCAAATAATTCAATGAAATTTCAATCATCTAATATGCTGCACCTAGGAGGCAGTGCACTTCAATGACAGAATCCAGCTATGCGCATGCCTGTTCATGTTTTGAGAAACAAAGAAGCTTAACTGGAAGCAAGGACTTGATAAAATCAGCAGAACAGGACCAACTAAAGTTCTAATTTTCTACTAAAGCAAAGTATGTCAAACCACAAAAAGATAGAAAGAAATTTAAAAAAGAGAGAGAGAGAGAGAAAAGCAGGTGCATGGGAACTATTGATGAAAAGGAAAAAGTAAAGGTTGTCAATCACCATGGGACGAAGTCCTAATGGAAGTAGATAGACAACCAAAAACAGAGTTGCTGGAAGAAATGATAAGTTGATCCTTTAGAATTCTTCAACATTCTCCAAGTCAATACCCATACAATGCCAGTAAATACTCATACACCACATATGCTAGACTAATCAAGGCAATTACCAATTGCAGCAACCTAAGGTAGTAAATAATAGACAAGGTATTGAATCTATACTTAAAAAGGAACGTAGGAGCAAAACTGACAAGAGCCGGAGAACATAAAATTCCTTGATAGCATCAGATAATTAGAGAAGCACAGATACTTAGATTACCTGACAAGCGGAGGAATTCATGAGCAGTCAACTCCCCAATACACTAAGCTGACCAGAAATTTTAGCTTTGCAGGTTGGGCACATATAACCAACTGAATCTGACTGCACTTCATTTTCAACAGCCTCGTAAGTAAACTCCACTTCGCACCATACACACACAGTTGTACAATGTTGCCCATTCATCATATCCCCAACATGCGGTTCAAAATGGACTGAAGCACCATATGCTGCCTCTTCCATATGAGCTATGGGAACCTCAGACAAAGATACACTTTCTTGACCGGAAACAAAATTAAACTTCATTTGTTCAATTTCCTCCAACCTCAGGTCCTCAGCAACTGTTAATTTATCAGGCTCCTGGTCAACTGCATCCAGTTCATTCTCTCCCTACCAAAAGATGGAAAAAATCGGACCAATCTATCAAGGAACTTCCAGTAACATTATCTTCTCAGTTACAAATATTAAAGAGCAAAGACATCAAACTGCCCAAACCCTACATCTATATCAGACAACTAGGGAATAACAAAACAAAAATACCTTGTCCATTAATGCAGTGGGTGTTGAAACTTTAACAGATGGTTGCAATGATGAAGTATGTAGGTCATAAGCCCCACACTGAAGTAGATTTTCTCTGTACGATTGTGGTACAGTCCCTTGTACCACATCATTATTTGCTAAACTCCCACTGATCCCAAATCCAACTTCTATCTCGACAATGTTCATTCCATCAAATTCATCATCATTAGAATGGTCAATAATCTTGTTGTCACAAATCTTCTGATCACTATAATGATCAAGTGACTGGTTTTCCTGTTCAACGCCTGCATTTTCAGAGTCATCATTGCTGAATATCGCACCAACTTCTCTTACATTAGTATCAGAAACATCATGATCAGCATCTGGTGTATCTTCAAACAATGAATCTATCCTAACTTCTGTAAAATCACTACCATCACCAACCTTCCCTACCTTTTTATCAATCACCACATCATCACAGGTTTCCTCACATACCTCCACTTCCAAAGACTTTTCCATTTCATCTCCTCTCAGTTCACCAGATGGAGAATAAGAATGAAGCTCGTGATCAGTAACTGATGCAAGCAGCTCAGCATTAGACACCATGTTATGTTCATCAAAAGACAACCCAACATCAAATCCATTATTATTTCCAGAGGATGATGTTTCTCGAATGGAATTTTGAGCAATTTGAATTAACGCATCCATTTTGGATATTCTTGTTGGCAACACATCTTTGGTTGCAGTGTCAATTCTTTGTTCAACAGCCATACGAACAGCAGGAGAATCCTCTATACCCCTCACGTAATTCCTCACATGTATCCCCACATGACCATTGTATCGACGCCTTTCATGGAAAACCTTGTGGCAAAACTGGCATTCATATTTTCCATCTTTTAAAATCACACCATCCCCAACAGAAGAACCAAGCCTGTATTTCTTTGTAGTCCTCTGATGAAAAGATAACAAGTGCTCCAAGTACGTGTCTTTGTCATCAAATGCTATATTGCATTTGTGACATTCAAAAAGGTCACGTATCTGAACCTCTGCAAGATTCTCAATCCCCAACAGAGCAACTTCCTTCTCATGTTCATCAGACTGCTTTCGATCTTCATCGTTTTCAGCATCACCAGAATGCTGTTTGCATGTCGCCAAACTCATGAATAATATCAAATTAAAGTTAACCATTAAGCTAAGGCATACTTACAATCGCTGAAGCAGGTAAAAGGGCCTGCTGAAAGTTATCACCAGAAGGATCTTTCAGACATTGTGGAGGATAAGCTCCAAACAAGGACTGCAAATAATTGGAAACTTCCTTGCAAGATAAAAAATGCTGTCCACCAGGGCTGAGTATCACATAAGGAAAAATGAGTCACATATGGAAAAAAGACTATCTCGCCGGTAGGAAATATTATGAGGAAGATGGATCAGTAAAAGTAAATTAAAAAACCGTCCCAATTTTATGAAAATTGCAATAAAACACATATACAAAACTGACCACAATGTATGACCTAAGGAAATACAGAGAAAGCTTTGAATTGAGTCAGCTTGATGACTGTAGAAAGAAAAACTAAGTGGGCACAGATTTCTTTTTGGTAGGGACATAACCAATAAGGCTCCAAAAAACGGAAACCACAAGGAATACAATATATATTTACAATCATCAACACAGGATTACAATTTCAAGTACGAAGGCAAGCCATATAATGGAACAATGCTGAAAGGTCAGACTATCCCTTTCTTCTCTGCAGTAATAACCCATATTTAGTCAAATATCGAAGTAATGGCAGCATCATATTCGTTTAAACCGTTGCATTATGGTAGTTAAGATGAACCTTATCATAATTCCGATTTCCAACGACTTTGAATTCATGGTGTATTTTATAGTTATCAGTTATTGACTATCAGTTCTTGAATATCATATTGTCAAGTTCTGTTTGACAATACCACGATTTGAGAGTTTCCTTTTCTCATAAACCATTAGCCTCTTGTCAATAGAATCCATAGATCTATTTTTTGCTTTAAATTGGATGTAACAGTATCAACGTGTGGCTGTGACCCATATACATTAGTCAAATAAGAAAATATTGTGGGAATGATGAGTAGGTACAATGATTGTTATGGCGGCAAGATAATCTAAGACCATCATGAGATATGCAGTTAATATTTGCATAATTACAAGCAGGTTCTTGAAAATGAGGAAAATGCAAGGAACACAAATCTATTGAAGTTGTCAAGTTATATATTATCATTAACAAACAAAAGCTGCTAGGCAATCATTTTACTGCTACTAAGCTCTAATGCTTCTCAACCCTACGTTATGACTTCACTACCATGAAATAAAGCATGGAAGTACTTTTAGACAGTCAAAACGGAATCACATCATAGGACTTCATGGATTCCAAAGGAAGTAATGGAGTGAAGACAATTGCCTTGGCCAAAATTTATGAAACCTATATCAATATTTTAATCTTATAATTTTCAGCCAGTTAACTTATCCTATATGAAATTTCTTTATAAGAAAATAGGATCTGAAAAAAGCTGTATTGCTCTAGAAGTGACACATTCATGTTACATCAAAATGTAAAATGACATTTAGAAGGAGTCATGACGAATTACTTGAGATAACAGTTTGCCATTACTATATTTTCTATCTACAAATAAAAGGATTGCGAGAATTGATTATACATGCGTAGAGTGAGGAAAAACGGGTCAAGAAGGACAGTTTCCAACTCAAGGAGTTTTATGACTCACCTTTTAAGAGTTTTGAGCTTTTCTCAATTAGAACTTCAAATATTTTTTCTAACTTGTCTTTCCATGTACCCAGAATATTAATACTTTGAGGCTTTATTTAATTATAAAGAGATACATAGCAGCCATCAAATGTAATTATCAACTTTTCACAACAAATGCTATAAAATATTTACGTGATGCTTGGTAGGATGTAATAATGAAATAGCATTAAGGATGTACTTAAATACAACAGTAATGTAATGATCAATAAATGACAGACTATATAAAGGTGATTACAGAGTAAAAGAGAATGAATTTTTATGTTACACAATAAATTCATGTTACACAATGTACATCTTATTACAATACAGCTTTTTCATGGACAAAAAAACCAAGTAATTAATTGCGTGATGTAACAACGCATATTATATTGCACCAAGCACAGTCTTTATCTTTTGCAACTCACCAAACCAGAATCTAAGCTATATTTTGCAACCATTCATCCCTGGTCTACTTCTACACCTCACAGAAATTTAAATGTACTTCCAATCCTTATCTCCATGTTTCAATTTGCTCAATCAATGCACTTCATCAGGTGTCATCATTCAGTAGAACTCACCATGAAACGACCACTACACTCCCCTACTCCTTCACCTCCCCTACTAACAGAAACTTAAACACTCTAAAGCTGGTGGCACCCATAAACTAGCATAAATTAAAAATCAACATTCAGCCTGTCGATTAGCACCAGTTCAGGAACATGAAAAAACTAAAGTATCCGGACAACAGGTGCTTGATAAACTGGTACCAACTTTCACATCATAACCTATTATTAGTCATATCCTCGTTACACCTACTAGTACGTTTAAAAGAATGGAAACAGAACCAATAGATACAGTAAGTAAACATTAAAACCATATGGCAATTCCAATAATTTTCAGGTGTAAAGCAAAAACCTTTCATCCCTCCCACTGAATAGAAGTATCCAACTGAAACAGATTAGTTACTGAGATAGATATACCGAAAAAGAAAAGAAAAAGGAAGCTAAAGATATAATAATCAAAGAGAAAGGTCAAAGAGCACCTTATATATCTGCGGCAATAAACCCAAGCACGACCTTCTTTCCTCTTAAGCCCCAGCAGAAGCTTCCATCCCACAGGCATATGATCACCGAACTCGCCGGCGTCCACAATCTTCCTCTTCCTCCTCCTGCTGCACCACTGCCCTTCCAACTGCCTCAAGAACTCAAACAACTCCTCCTCACTGTTCATTCCTACCGTCCTTCGCCGCAACTCCTCGCCGTATGGATCCTCCATCCTCCCCAACCCCACCCAGTCCACCACTTCCCCATTCTTGTTCACTACCTCAAACCCTAATCCACCCTCCACCCCCTTCGCTTTTGGTTTCCGCCCTCTCTTCCTCTTCCTCACATTCGACTCCGGCAGCGGTAACGGCGGCGGTGGCGGCGTTAGATATGTCAAATTGAATGGATGGGTGAAGCAATCGAATGGGGTTAAATCCGATTCTTGGAAGTCGGGGTGTGATGAGAGCAATTGCTTGAGATGTTTGATTATGGACTGGTTTTCAGGGTCGGTAGAGGGGGTGGGATTAGGCGGCGGAGGAGGGCTTGAGGTGGCTTTGGGGAGGAGGCCGGCCACGCGATGACGATGGTGGTGATGGTGGTGGGAAGAAGGCCTTGAGTAAGTCTGGCGGCGGGAGCCTGAACTCTCGTTGAAGATTGTGCGGTCAATGGCGGGGGTGAAGAGTTCGCCGTCGGCGGAGGAAGAGGAACAAAGGGATAGAGTTCGGAGCTCGAACTGGGAGAGGGTTTTCATGTCTATGAACGATAGTAAGTCCGGTGAGAGGACTGCGGCGGCGGCGTTACTAAGAGCGGCCATTTTGGCGTCCGTCAGGTTGACAGACAGAGACTACACAAAATCAGAAACAAGACAACACTAATGTTTTAAAATCTTTACAGTAATAATATTTTTATTTACTTTATTATTAAAATTGCAAATTTATTAATTAAGGATAATTTTTAATTAATAAATTTTTATATACTAAAATTAATTAATCCATAATTTTTTAATTAATAAATTTTTATATACTAAAGTTAATTAATTAATTCTTATTTAATAATCTTTTAATTTTAGTTAAATTTTTTTTATAAAAGATAGCTTAATCATATTTTAAACTTTTTAATTTTATATAATTTTTAACTAATTTTGTAATATTTAAGTATCAATTAAACATTTTAAACTTTAAAAGTTTTATATTATCAATGTAATTTTTAAAACGTTGATTTCACTAGTAGGTTATTAATTTTGCTTTCAAAATTAAAAATATTAAGAAAGATATTAAAATATACAAAAACATTCATTATTTTTTATTATTCAATTTATCATTTTAACTTCGTTTGTTAATTACATTTTATTTAGTTTTTAAAATAAATATATTATTAAATTTACTAATTAACAATGTTATTAAATTAAATTTTTAGGTTTGAATTTGTACATTTATATAAAATACTCATCCTAAAAGTTATCCCATGTATGTATAATAATTGTCCTATCACATATAATATTTATCTCACTAATATAAAAATATATAATTTACATATAAATAAAATATTAGAGTTAATCATATAAATTTTTTATGTAATTTAAGTAACTTTAAATTTTACCTTTAAATTTTTAAAATTTTAAAAAAAACTTTTTATGATATTCAATTATTTAGAAAATTTTCTTTTCATATATTTTAAATTAATTATATATTAATAATATAATGAATAAATTTTTAAACATGATCCAAATTAACTAAAAATTATATATATGGGCATTGGATTATGTGGCAGTATTATAAAGCCCAACATTTTACCAGTTGAAGCATAGATATACTTGTCCAAGCATTATCTTCTTCCAAGGTGAATTTTTCTGCTTATGGTTTAATTATCCAAAACTGCAAGTTATTACTTGATGTTAGGCCTAATATTGAAGTAAAATAGATTATAAGACAATTTAATCGGGCCGCTGATTCTCTTGCTCGTGGTTCCATTCGTTTTTCCCGTTATGTAATTTGGGAAACGATACCGGATGTACTCTCATCCTTTTATCTTTATCCATGATAATGGCTCTTTGCCTTTCAAAAAAAAAATCTTATGATGAATATTTCACTGTTGCTGGTGAAAATTCTTTTAAGACTGAGCTTATCACAAAAAAAAACAAAAGAAGAAGAATTCACTTCTTCCCTGACTAGTGGTTTGGATCAAAGTTCTTGGAAATCATCTAAATAGCTCAGATATTCAGATTGGCATGGATGTATATTGTAAACCATCTCCATTACAAATACTACCTACAATGATTAAATATCGTGCCAATTTTAGTGCTTATACTAATATTAGAAATGTGCTTGAACTCACACAAGTACCACTTTCATACGAAGCCCTACGGAATCAATTTTTATAATATTGTCCTAAGAACCATGCCTAGTTCTCACATCCCCATCTTCTATGAAAAAATCTTCACTTCTTCATCCATTTATCATTAAAAAAGAATTATGATATCAATCTTACAGAGGCTACTCATTCAAGTATGTACCTCAATGATTTAAAATTAGTACAAGAGGAATGTGTTATCCTACTCTGACAAAGATTGATCAAGCCCACAAAATCTAACTTTACTTGTCAATCTTTTTATGTGAACAAGAAATTTGAACATAAACATAGAAAAAAAGATGTTGGTAATTGATTACAAACTTCTCAATTTTTTCCTATAAGATGATAAGTTTCTACTTTCAAACATTAATACCCAAGTCCTGTTTCTCTAAGAAGCTACAATTTTCTTGAAGTTTAATTTAAAAGTAGGATGTTTGCAATTAGGAATTGACCAAAGATACAAGATAGCCTTTTATATTCCTAATGTTCAATATCAATGGACCATAATGCCATTTAGACTCAAGATTGCCTCTTTACTATTTCAACACGAATAAGAATAAGAATAAGAATAAGAATAAGAATAAGAATAATAATAATAACAATAATAATAATAATAATAATAATAAAGGATATTTTGGTCTTTTTGTTACTTATTCTTTTCTCATTCCAAGTTTATATTTTCAAACCAAACATTGACATAGAAATGTTTTAGCAGTAAACCAAACAAAGTAATATATATTTTATTCTATTCCTCATCTTTTCTATTCCTAATAATAACTATTTTATTCCTTATTTATTCCAACTATTTAACCAAACAGGCCATAAGAAGTTACAATTTTCTCGAAGTTTAATTTAAAAGCAGGAAGTTTGCAATTGGGAATTGACCAAAGATACAAGATAGCTTTTTGTATTCCTAATGTCCAATATCAATGGACCTCAATGCCATTTAGACTCAAGATTACCTCTTCACTATTTCAACAGGCCATGACAAAGATTTACGAGCCTATTCTCTCAAGTGACTTGGTCTATAATGATGTCATCCTTCTATACTCCAAAACCCATGAAAAACACAAGGCTCTATTTTAACCCTTTTTGGATTTTACAAAACAACATGAGATTATGCTCTCAACCAAAAAGAGTCATATTGAGACGACTCAAATAAAATTTTTGGGTATGAAGTTCCATAATGAGTTCTATCAACTTGATCCACACATAGCAGTGAACTATTACACTTTCTAGATAAAATCTTAATAGCAAACAAACTTAACAATTTTTTGAAATTGTTAACTACATCAGAGAATTCATCTTTCACGTGACTGCTTATACATCTCCTTTATCAAAGTTGATGAAAAAGAATTTACCATCATGGAATACAGCACTCAAACCAGAGTCATACAGCACTTAAATCAAATATGTCAGAATCTACCAGCTTAAAGATTCCTAGTAAAGGCCAGTACATTTTACAGAAAGACACTATTGAGCATTATTGGGGTGTTGTCGACTATACCAGCGGCCGGTTCAAAGAATCAGAAAAGCATTATCATGTTAACTATAAAGAGATTTTGGCGGAAAAAAAGACAAAAAATTTTAACTTTTATCTCAACCCTGACCATTTTCTATTGACAATACAAGAAAAATGAGAAGTATTCAGACATGAAAGCTCCAACGATGCCTTGTGCTTATATATAATCTGGGATGCATGACTCCTTTCTGTTTCTCGTTAATAATTCCTTGAAATCAATCATTTGTACTCTTCACTGGAGTAGTGTATAAAATTTATAAATAAATTAAAAAAAATGAGTCTCATAGTTCACAAATAAAATAAAATATTATATATATGGAACGCATTAGTTCTCCGCTCTCAAGTTGGGCAGTAAGGGTCGGAGAAGGACAATTAATCATTCTTATTCTTAAACCAGCATTCTTAAGATAAAAAAGTGACGATATTTTAGAAGTGAATCTTTTCTTGTCATGTCAGCAAAATAGTTAATTATTAAAAATATGGTTGACATGGTGGCATAATTTGTGATTTTATAGCATAATAAAATTATATTATATTATATTATATTAAATATTTTAATACTTTTCTATTATCATAGTAAAAGGCCCATAAATTATAGATGGCCATAATTAGCACACCACACAACATTTTTTCGTGTGTAATAATTGCTGCTTACATCTTTCATAATTGTCTTAATTTGCAGTCATGCAATTTAAATTTTGAGTTAATGTTATATTATATTATATTATATTATATATATATACACTCACATATATAATATAAATATATGATTTAAAGAAATAAACATATTATTCATTAGATTTCGAATATGTTAATATTCTTTAACTGTTTGTTAATTTTAAAATGTTAAAACATTTTATTAAATTTTAAAATAAAAATTATTGAAAAATCTGTACTCAGCTTTATATTAACTTATGGTGTTTCATTATGCGAATTGTCTTAAACACACCCATGATTGAATTTTAAAACCATGCTCTAATCACCACATTCCTCTCCAGCTCCAAACTTTAGGCGGATCAGTTGTTTTGCTCCTCCAACTAGCCCCTTTACCACTTCAGCTGCAGGTACAATTTCTTTGATCAGACCCACTCCTTGACCAGCATACATAGCCATGCTTTCAATGTCTCCGGTAGCCGTCGCGTTCGGAACAGTACCACCGAACCGGAGAATCTCCTTTTCCTAGATATTGATGATAAAATAGGCAACCAAAGCTAAATCATATAATCTAATCTATCACTCTCTCAGCAGCTTCAACTGCTGATAAGTAAAAGAATGATGAAGAGATGCTAACCTGGCCATTTATGATCGAACGGCCAATGATGGGTTGGTTCAACTCATTTTCATGAGGAGGGAGAGACTTCCAATCATTGAAGAAAGGAGTTGCCAGAGCACGTTGGGGTGCATTAGGCCACCTGGCCCGACCAAACACATTTGTATACTCTGTTTTGTCAAGCTCAACCACCTTTCTCTTGTATGTAGGATGAGCATAACTTTCCTTAGTTGCAAGAAACCTGCAAAATATGATTACAAGCAATAAAGACTATTCAACAATACAACCTTCATAGCATCATCGGTTTCAACCAAATCTTTTCTGGCTAAACCAAAATTTTGAAGAATCAATCAAAACCATGAAGGGTATCAGTATCTTTTACTCTAAATTTTCATCTCACCTTAACTCAAGATGGCATGGTAATCATAACTTTGGATAAGCTAAGATACACTTCCTACTGAAAATGAGGCTTACTCAGAATAATTAATGTCAATAATTAGCCTAAAGCCCTAAACCTCTTCTTTACATGCCCAATGAAACAAGACATGCATACTCACTTCAGTAGTTGCAGCTTAGTGATGCCTAATGGCTACTGCCTGATGAGTCCTTAAAAAAAAAAGAAGACAATTCCTCATACCTAGTTCCCAGGCAGACACCTTGAGCACCCAGCGCCAAAGCAGCCACATAGCCGCGTGCATCTACTATGCCACCGGCAGCAATCACAGGTATATTCCGATCACCAACAAGATCCACTACTCTGGGCAACAATGCAATTAAACCCTCCTGAAAAATGTTATTGTCAAAAGCTTAAAGAACTTGAAGTTGGGCGGAACAAAATTTTCATTTATTCATACTAAAAGTTGTAACTGATCATAAGGTGCAAAACTTATCCAAGTCTTCACTTAAAATGCACTTAAATTGCTCAGTTTTAAGCCAGTGCTGTCAAACTGAGCATGCAACATGTTCTCATACCTGACCAATTACATGACCACCAGCTTCACGTCCTTGCACAATAATTGCATCAACTCCAGATTCGATGGCGTTTCTTGCGCCTTCAACGCTCCCAACCTTGGAAAGAAATGTATCCATATTCAGCCCACCAGGAGAATTAGACGTTGGAAAATTATCCTAAAATCTAATTTGAATGATTTGCAGTCTTTTCCCCATAATCATTGCAGTAACTGTTTGTGGATGCCCATGACCAATATGAATTACAAAATGCAGGGATATGTAACTAATACCATAAATTCCTAATAGACCATCAAGCATTTCTACAAGTTAAAGATGCAAATGGTTATCTTTGCAAACTTTCTTACAATATCTAGAAAAGATGATGTGTCTAAGGACAAGGAATACTATATTCTGATTCAAGCACATGTACATTAAACTTGTTCAATATATATTGAAACTAATGTCACTAAGCATGACAAAGCAATAATACATTGCACGTACTGCAATTCAATGGGCTAAAAGTTCTAATTAGCCAAATGGTATCCAGAAAGACTTACTTGAGGAACCACCTTCACGCCAGCTTGATGCGCTTGATGTACAAATTCCTCCCTACAGTCACCCCAATAAACTTGCAAAACTGCAACCTTTTCATCAAGTATAGCCTTCACATTTTCTTCGTGTGGAAATGCCAAAACGACACCAACCCCAAATGGTTTATCAGTTAAGCTTCGAGTTTTCCTTATTAGCTCTCTTAAGTAATCTGGTGACTCCTGGGAAAAGTGAAATGAAAAAAGTCATCTTCTAGTCTCAATTCTGTTTTTCTTCCTTCTTTTCATTCTCCTCAAACAATAGATTGTAAGACTGAAAACTGCGGGTGCAGCCCATAGAAATGAAGATCCAACTTTTATTCTTTTGGTGATATTAGTGATTAGCTGCTGCAGTTCATCAACCAATTTGCTGGTGAAATAAGGTAAGAAAGTTCAGTAGCCATTTTACATATCCAATATTGTCATTGAGTACAATTTTCTAGCTATAGCCATACACGGTTACTTAAACAGTTATCGCTGCAAAACCGTACAGAAATGCTTTCTAATATCAATTTGTAAAACTTGCTATAATATTCAGCATCCGTTCTGTATCATTAGATTATGCCTCATCTATGGAAGCAATTAAGTATGTCACAGCACTGTGTTGGATGGTTGATCTTCGTAGACAGAGCAGTGAATATGCACTTTCGCTAGCTTTGTCTGTTCTCATTATAATAACTAACCTAATACATAATAAGGCTTGAACATATCAAACAGAACAAGTATCCCACTTGAGAGTGGCATTGTTCTTATCCGTTAATCTAGCAAGCCATAGGGTGGACACGCATCTTGTCCCTAAGCAAATTTGACAAAACTCGGTTTTCATAGATTAAAAAAGAAATGAACAGATTGTTAACAGAGGAAGTAGAAAATAGAGTATAATAATAATAATGAGGATTAAAAACATTAGAATGAAAAGAAGAAAATTATCACAAGTGCAGAATATTTGCAACTTTCAGTGAAAGTTTAAGGCATTGCAATTGAAAACAGAGGCACTCTCTGATTCAACTAAGAACTGTGTGGCAAAACGGATGAATATGCATCTCCAACTCCATTTCCAAGCTTTTGAATCATCACATGGAAGCAAGATAAATACAGCAAGTGAAGAAAAGAAAAAAAAACACATGCTAAAGCAGGTACGAGAATTAGTACCCAATCAGGAGCTCTGAGTAATCCAAGTCCACCAGCATTAGCAACTGCAGCAACAAGTTCAGGACCAGAAATATCAGGTCCCAGTGGAGCCTGTACAATCCCATATTCAAAACCCAGAATCCCTCTCCAACCCATCTCTCTCTACTACCTCTTAAAAAACTTCAAAGACGGACAAAAGCCTCAGAGCTGAATGCGCATATAAATGCTCCAAAGTGGAAAAATCGAATCTTTCATTGAAAGTTGACCCTAAAGTAGACGTCTTTCACTGCTCTTTCTCCTCAAGGGCGTGGCGTGGGGCTTGGTGTAAACCGCAAAAGTGAGCGAGTAGTAACTAGTGAGGCGCTCGTGGGCTCACTTCCATCGGACACGTAAGCAAGGACGCAATCACTCAAGTACTCTTCTAAGGTGTTTGCTAAATTCAAGGAACCCGCCGTCCACGGCACGCTGCATAATTTTGTCAGTATTTCTGTACCGCTTTTTACCTCTTTTTTCTTTTATTTTTCTGTTTTTGTGGTGTTTGGTTTCTTTCTTGCTGTATTATTAAATTCCTGTGACTGTTTATTTTCACTTTTATTTTTTATTTTAATTTCTTTTAATTTTTTATTATCAACTAAATATATATTAATAATAACAATAACACTTAATACAAATTCTGCTGACACTAAAAGTATGGGAAGATCTAATAGTAGACAGTCTTACCTTAACTAGTAAAGAAGTTATTTCCTATTAACCCAAAAGAAGAAGAAGACAAAAATAGAAAACAAAATTTGTGTTAGTACCATTAAAAAGAGGAGGGCGATTATTTGTGTTACCTTCTTCCGCTAGGTTGTTGTATGTCAAATTCAGCGCCATCCATACATTTTTCTTTTGTGATACCAATTAAAAACTATCTAGAAGGGGGGTTGAATAGATCTTTGAATTTTTTTCGCAAAGTTTTACAAAAACAAAGAGCTAATACACACAAAACAAACAAGTTAAAATATAGAAGAGTAGAGAAGAAAGGCAAACTCTGTTTTTATAGAGGTTCGGTGCTAAAACCTACGTCATCTACCTAAGCTCTCACTTAGGATTTTGGCAAAACTCTTTACTACGCACTTTTTAGTTCAGTGTGAACTCTTCAACACAACTTGACTTTCGGCTCAAGCTACACCTTACAAACGATCTGTTTTTCGGCACAAATCCTACTTCCCAAGTGATTTTCCTCTAATCACTCAACTCACAATAATCACAATGATATAACTCGAAGTTGTAAAGTTCAGTACAGCTGAATACAATTTAGAACAAGCTAAGAGCAAATTGATGATAAATTGGAACTATAGTAGTATGCTTTGCTTTGGACTTGTGTAATTAATCTTCTGAAGTTCCATGCTTTATTTGTAGGCTTCAATATGTTTTTAGACGTTGTAGAACTTCTTCTAATCGTTATAGAATGCTCCTAGCCATTGTATGAAGATTTTCTCTCGAATTAAATCAATTGACTCGGTCAGATTATGTTCAGCTGCAACTGATACTCAACTAGTCGATGTGTAATAGTCGACTAGTACATTATAGTCAACTTGTCTTCAAAGAATCAGTCGACTAGCACTAACATTTTTCATAATTCTTTCTGCTTCGCTCTTCGAATAGTCGACTAATAGGCTAATAGTCGACTAGTCCATTTTCCAACTGACAGGTCTGATTGTTAATAGTCGACTTGCAATGTGCTGGTCGACTTGTCTCAAGCTTCAACTGACAGATCTGATATTATTAGTCGACTTGCAACATGATGGTCGACTAGTGCTGACTCCAACGTACATATCTAACATAATCTTCAATCTTTGTTTGTTGAGATACGAATTTGAATTATTCATATGAGATTTGCACGTTGTTTATCTCTTGCACGTTGAAGTATGATACTCAATATTCCAATCTTGATTTGCACAAATCCTTTATTTGAATTTCAATCCAAAATACCTGAAATTATTTTTTAACCAATTCTATAAATGTTATTATTATCAAAACTTAGAAGGATTTAATTTGTCAACCTCCATTGGTCCAATATAAGATTCAGAGAACAACTCAAAAAAATCAAATAAAAAAGTATGTAAAGAAAAAAAGCCTCATTTTACTCTTTATGAGGGTTAAAAGTAGGCCTTATTTTGTTTCATTTTATTCTTTATGAAGGTCAAGAGTAGACCCTATTTTATTTTTCATGAGAGTGGGTCATGGGTAGATGACCTTTTTACCTTTGCCTAAGGTCGGACCTACTAAGTTGACAAGCAAGCATTAGGTATCAACTTGCAATCCTTACAACTAGGTTGATCATTCTGCCTTATGGAGAAAATGTCAATTTGAATTTTCATGGTTCTACTCTTAAAAGTCATCACCAATTGCTCAATGTTTTACTTGAAAAAAGAGTTGACTATCACCAATTGAAGCACTATCATGAAATCCAATAAAGTGATCTCGCTAACAATTTTTTCATCGTACATGAAACCCTCACGAGTACCCATGAGTATTCATCCGAGGTCGCTCTTATATTACCATTAAAGTCTCCTCCTATAATAGCTCTTTCGCCAGGGGGTATTTACCGAATCATCTCATCTAGCTCTTCCCAAAAATGACACATAATTTGTTCATCTAACCGTACTTTAGGTGTATAAACACACATCACATTTATAGCAACAATCTCACAACAATCTTTAAGAACATAATCCTATCATTAGACTTTTTTTACCCCACAATATGTTATATAAGTTCCTCGACAACCAAGATTTCAAAAATAAAATAATTTTATTTAATAATTATTAATTAAATTTGTTTTAATAACTTAAAACACATATTAATTTATAAAAAATTAATTAATTATTTTAATAAATATAATAATTTTTACTGATAACTTATAATAAATATTCTATAAGAGATTAAAATAAAATTTTATTTATAAAAAATAATTTATTTTTAAGTTTTATTTGATATGTAATTATCATATAAAATATTATATTAAAATATTACAAATAAAATTTTATTTTATCTCTTATATTGTATTATTTATAAATTAAGATTTGTTTTTAACAAAAAATTTAATTATTAAAGCAAAATTTATTTAAAATTTATAGATTCTGAAGATATTTTTAAATTTAAAATAATTATAAATTATTCATAATTCTTATTAATAATATGCATTTAATTGATAGTAAATTATATTATAAAAATAGAAATAGAAAGTAGAAATCATTTTTTATGATTTCATAAGTTATAAAAACCAAAATTTTAAAAACCGGATCGAACATTGAACCGGTCAAAGAAAAGGTTTAAGGTTTAAAGATTCAACCGGTGTTAAATCGTTATAAAACTGGTATATAATAAATAAAAAATCAAATTACAAAATAGATAAAAATATAGTGTAAAATAAAAATGTACTAATAATGCATATAAATATATAATAAACTAATAAAAATCTAATAATTTAAATTACAATTGAATCTAACATAAATTTTAAAATAAAAATAATATTTTTATATTATTATTTATTTAAAGGTTCATAAAAGTTGAAGTATGTTTAAAGAAAGTCAATAGAAATTATTCTAATTTTAGTCTAACTTCTTTTTTAATATCCTTTAAACATATTTCTTTATAGTTTAAATATTATTTTTAATACATTCTTAAATTATCTTAAACTGAGAGTAAGCTTTGGTCTTTTATGACCTAGGATATGTTGACTTTTTGACTTTTAAAATTATAAAGTTGACTTTTTGACTTTTAAAATTATTTTAAACAAAATTACATATGTATATATTAAATAATAATTCAATTTATTAAACAAATTTATGATAAAATAATAATTAGTTTTTAATATTAATAATTTAAAAAATTTCAATTAAAGTATAAAAAGATAAATAAAGAACATAAAATTTGACAAATATAATTACTAGTGAGGATAAATAAATTTAGCATTTTTAAGGATAGAAAAGATAATTTATTTTTATCAATTATAATTTAAAATAAAAATTTAATTAAAATATGAAGAGATAAAATATAAAATATAATTTATTGGTTAAATTATGTAAGAGAAGTAAAAGAAAAAATTATAAAAAATTCTAAAGATTTTTACTTTTACCCGTTAAAAATTACTCCTTTTTTTATTACAAAGGAAATTAAGGAAATAAACAAACCCCACACAAAAACAAAACTAACACCCTATTAGCACAATGTTCTGCGGTATAAAGCTCCTTGCTTGTCTCGGTGGATTAGCTCTATAACGACCATCGGAGGCTTTTGTAGAATATGCAAACTTGGGCATAATACGACTGCTAGAGAAGCCAAGCTATCGGCACACTGGTTCCCTTCTCGATATACATGCTGAATTTGCGCCTCCCATGCTCGGTGTAATAACCCATGGGTATCTGTCACCAAAAAATTATCCTCAATCAAAACTATATTGAAAGAAGAGAGAATGTTAATCACCTCTAAGGAATCCACTTCGATGACAACGTGTCAATATCCAAGCTCCTAGGCCAGTGTAAGTCCCAAGAGAACGTCCTAGAGTTTGGTAGCTAAAGGCGAGCCCTTTCCAATGTTTTGTTGAAAACCACCACACCATTGACCATGATAATCCGTAGTTAATCCTCCAGAGGTAGCAATGTTGGACCTTTGTTTAACTGCACCATCCGTATTTAATTTAACCAACCCTCCGTTGATTTAGTCTAACCCACTAAATTACCTACAGGCAACACTTGTGCCTTAAACACGTAGTTTTCCATAATTCTGGCTTTGACTATCCAATCTACGTACTCCATAACGATTCTTGTACCTTCTTTCGGCCAATCAAAGTCAACCTCAAAAAGGCTTATGTTCCTCTATTGCCATAAGAACCAGCAGGCGATGCCATAGATTGTAACCCACTCTACCTGCTTCATTTGTGAATGCTTCATAAGGTTAGATTTCACCCACGTCCCCTCATCTTGTTGAAAAAAGCCCGTATCAACCACCTCAGGAGGGAATTTACACCAGAAGGATTTCACTCTTGGACAATCCCGAATCGCATACAGTGATGACTCTTCTTGCCTACAAAAGTGACAACTGCTATTTGTTGTGATATGTCGAGCTACTCGCTGTTGGTTTCTTAGCAGTTTTCTCTTTGCCAAGAGCCAAAGGAAAGACCTAATCCACTGAGGCCCGCCCCATTTCCATATTAACTCCCATAGTCTATTATTAACGTCCGTTGTGCTACCTTTGATTAAATATGTGACGCCCTAATACCTCCTGGGAGGATATAGGGGCACCACGCCAGTAACATAACATACATACATCATACCAATGCGGAAGCATTTCAAAACACACTAAACATTCATTATATAAATTTTCAGAAATCAAAGCAAACATACATTATATATCATGAGTTCAGAAACTAGCCTGAATTAAGGTTATTACAAACCTTCAAACAGAAATCCAAAGTCATATACAGGTCCAAAACAAACTCAAAATACATTTTGAGCAAAACAAAACCACGACTCCTTTGGCCATCGCAGTTGACTTGTCTCAATCCCTACGTTTTTCTTTGTGAACCTACACAGGGGCAAATCCACCGTGCTAAGCATATAGCTTAGTAAGTAATAACTAATCTATGCATAAGTTGTCAACTAATTAAACATAATCATGATATAACAGAAGCATGCATTAACAATTTATCGAAATGAACAATTCAAACATAATGTATCTCAGAACAAATTATAAAGAAAATAGAATTGAAAAACAAAAGAGGGTATAACCCTTCATAAACAGAACACAATTTCCTTGTTTGTATCAGAATCAGACAGAAATCATAATATAAAATCATATGACTGAAAAATCTATTTACAGAAGCGGGTAACGGGACTTATACAGAAGATACCATTATTAGCATTACTAAACAGAAGAGACCGAAGTCTCGACACCGAAGTGTTCAAAAGAGACCAAAGTTTCGAAACCGAAGTGTCCAGAAGAGACTGAAGTTCTGACACCGAAGTGTCCAGAAGAGATCAAAATTCTGACACCGAAGTGTCCAGAAGAGACCGAAGGCCCGACATTGAAGTGTTCAAAAGCAGCTGCAGACCCTTCTAGGCATGCCTATTTACCAACGACTAGGACTTGACAGTTTTAAAACCAAACAGATTCATTTCATGCTCAACATAATTAACCAATTATTGCTTTCATACCAACATTCAGGCATATCAATATGACAGATTTGCAAATCATTCAATGGATTTAAACCAAACAGCAAACAAACAGTCAAAGCAGAATTATCAAAAATTACTTATTGAATTACTAACAAAATTGACCATCTAAATTACTTACAAAAATTACCGTCTAAATTACTTACAAAAGCTCCCTTATTGCTTATTGCCTCGAAGTCCCGGCAATATCTGAAATCGGTCACTCGATGCGTTCCTCTAAAACATTTAATACAAACATATATCACTATTGTGCATAATTATTAATTCAATTATGCACATTCAAGTATACTAAATATGTATGATGCATGTTCATGCCAAATTCCCGGGCTTCTTATCCTTAATCTTGTCACATTATCAATCATGTGAAACCATACTCAATTGCTCAATCCAAATTTATTTCACAACCAACTTTTGGGTCACTTTGCTCAATTATTTTAATCAAGAAAGTGAGGTAATTAGGTACAACTTCCTTCAAGAAAGTTTTTCCTATTTGTCTTAGGTTTCCAATGATATCAAGTCCATTTAATTTGGTTTAGTATACTGAAAGTTATACTCAAAAGATTTCAGACTATTCTTACACTTCAACAAAATCCTTATCTCAACTTCCAATCAGATTCTGAAATTCTTAGAGGCAGAATTAAAATCCCATCAATTCAGAAAATTTGTAGCCTTATGACTCTAGTTTAATTAAAAACAAGAATCACTTCATTTGGAAATATACAGATCCAGATATAAGTAAATTACCGAAATATGTTCAGTAAAAACATCCCAGTTATCATACTTCAGCACGATCACACTTTCATCTCAAATTCCTCAATCAGTACAATTCATAAAACTCTAATTTTTGGTGGAGATGAAGATTAATATCTTATGAGTCCATTGCTTTAATTCCCATGTCAATTGGATATCGGGTGAAGAAGTTATATCCAAAAGAAGAAAAGGTGTTCCGGGTGAGTCAACCCTTTGGTCAAACCAGCAAAGTCATCGTCGTGCTTAAGCATGACGGTGATATCAAGGATTTAGGCCAAACTTTCTTCTAAACAATTGTTTCTTTCTATCTCAAGTTTCTAACGACACCAATTTTGTGTAATTTGGTTAAGTATTTTGAAAGTTATCCCCAAAATACTACATACTGTTCATAAACAGTGCAGAATCCAGAAACTTCACTTCAAGCCAAATTTTGACACACTTTAGTGACAGACATCAAATTCTACTCCTTCATAAAAGTTGTAGATATATCTTTCTAGTTTAATATGAATTTAACATTATCCAATTTGGATATTCACAGATCAAGTTATGCCCTAAATAAGATGTATGTTCAGTAAAATACTGCATATATCATATTCCAATGACTATAACCCTTCATCTTGTTAATCATATCACCGAATTTGATTCTTCTTTCACCACCCACACATGCATCAACACCATTACGCAAGCAGCAATCCACAACGTTGAAAATATACACTATTCATGCATGCATCCATTTAAAACATTAAAACATGCATAAAACTTAATTGTCTTGAGTTATTCTCACTTCAGCATAAATTTCCAGAAATGGGGAGGGCAACTAATAGATTTTGGTGTTGGATTACAAAAAGATTTTGTACCAATCAAGACCCTCGAAAGGCAGAAGACTCGCAAGGTGTAACGTGGGTAAACCGATAACACCAAAAATGCAGAAGTTAAGTGTTTAAACAATGGATGAGCAAGAACAAAGATAGTGTTTTTGATGGAGACAAAATAAAGGAGCTGTAGAAACTTTCTTACTTAAAAACGTGACTAGGTGGCTCCATCCCTTATTGACACATGTCCTTTGGCATGTCTTACACTTGTCACCCATTTAATTAGCCCATATGTCACTTACTAATTGCTCTAGTTGTCACAGTAATTTGTCCAATTATCAATCCATAATTAGTCCACTTGTCAAATAATTTCTAATCTAAAATACTCCAAAATTCTAAAAAATTATTAATATGCTCCAAATAAATTTTCGAAACCTAAAAACCACCATTCTCATCTTAATCAAAATTTCAAAACCAATTATACCCGGAATTGTCAATGAATATTTGTACAATAATTTGTATGTGTCAAAACACATATACACTTATCGACAAATACTCAATTATGCAAAGCATAAAGTGCACTGAAATTCTAAAATTTTCTAACCCCTAGTATAGGGCGTTACAAAATCAAAAGCTGATGCCACTGTGAACCCCCCGTGATTAGTTTATCCCCATACCTTTTTGTCTTCCTCTATGCCTTCGACATTAGGATAGATAGCTGTAATATCCATACATACTGTGGAAGGGAGATATTGTTGGAACAAATTCCAATGCCAGATGTCATCTTCATTAGTAAAATCCGCAATTGTAGCGTAAATACCACTTTCAAGAATTTGAGAAGTCGCTATGAAAATTAATGGTCCCCAACCATCCACCCAATTATCTAGCCAGAAGTAGATACGCCGCCCGGTCACCAGATTTCATTTTATACCTTGGCATACAAACTACCAGGTTAAATATATCCCTCTCCAAATTACCAAAGCCCCTGTCCTATCTAGCGTTTGGGGTAGATGATAAGCATCTAGACAATATTTTACCCGTAGGATCTGGACCCATAAAGTTGTGGGTTTCGTAAGCAAAGCCTAACCTAACTTTGTCAGTAACACATCATTGGAAGGACAAATTCATTCAATGCCCATGCCCCCTGCTTTTTTTGGCTGACACATGGCCGACCAGTTAACTAAATGCATTTTCCTATGATCGTCCATTGAACCCCATTTAAAATCCCTCATGATTTTCTCCAAATCATTACAAAGTTGCCTCGGAAGTCTTACCGTTTGCATCGTGAAAATTGGGAGAGATGAAATTACTGATTGGGTTAAAGCAACTCGCCCCACTAGTGACAACATCCTTGCGTGCCATCCTGCAAGTTTCTTCTGAGCATTATCTAGGATGTATTGATAGATGTTTCTCGTCGTAAGCTCATGAATCAAGGAAACTCCTAAATACTTTCCAAGATTAGTCGTACATGTAATATGTAGACCTTGATTGAGACAACATGCATTTTCTCTAGAAATGTTCTTAGAGAAAAAGATTCGAGTTTTAGCGATATTAACTTTCTGTTCTAAGGCTTTACAAAAGGACTCCAAAGTCCTTGCTATCACCTGCGTCTGTGATTCCATAGATTTAGCAAATAGAACGAGATCGTCTGCAAAGAAAAGATGGGATATGGGAGGCCCTATACGACTAAGCTTTATCAGTTTCCAATTCCCACATCCCACCTCCTTCGATATAAGGTGATCGAGCCTTTCCATGCATAACACAAAAATATATGGCGAGAGCGGATCACCTTGTCGAATACCCCTCGAAGGATTGAAAGGCTCAGAAAAGGTGCCTTGCCAAGCGACTTGCATAGACACTACCATCACACACTTCATAATGACAAGGATTAAATTTTCTTATATCCCAAATTCCGTTAAGGTGTTTTGAATAAAATCCCATTGAAAACAATTGTATGCTTTTTCTAAATCCACTTTGATAGCCAGATACCCTGTCTTCCCCTTCTTCTTTTGCATCGAGTGAATAACCTCCTGAGCGATGATAATATTATCGGTTATGTGCCTTTCAGGGATAAAACTGCATTGGTTCGCCGCCATTAAAAGATCTAGGTGGCCTTTCAAACAGTTTACAATAACTTTAGAAATAATCATGTAAAGCAAAGTACAAAGGCTAATTGGTCGAAATTGAGAAATATTTTTTAGAGAAGGGATTTTGGGGATTAACACCAGAATGGTTTGATTCAAATCCTGTTCTCATCGTTCCAGAAGGAAAACTTTCTGTATAAACGCCACCACTTTTGGCCCCATCTTTCCCCATTGATTTTGAAAAAATAACACATTGAAACCATCTACGCCAGGGGCTTTGTTTGGATTCATATCAAAACCGCATTCTTGATTTCAGTTTCATGGACTGGTAACGCTAGATCATGAACCCTTTTCGCCAGAAGTGACGGAAAAGCTCCTAAGATCGGAAACCAAAAATTGTTCCCGTCTTTGCTAGTATAAAGTTGGACAAAAAACGTCTTGACTAAAAGTCGCAGTTGCTCCATATCAGAAATTAAAGCCCTATTGGAATAAAAGAGCCTTTCTGTCCTCAATTTCTTTCTTTTAGATAGCGTGATAGTGTGATAATATTTGGTACTTCGATCTCCCTTCGATATCAATTCACATTGGGATCTTTGGTGCCAGAAAATTTCCTCCTCATATAGAACTTGCAACAGTTCTCCTCTCAGCTTTTCCTCCAAGACTAAAGGTGAGTCTATATTGTCGACATCCATTGTCCACTGAATTCCTTCCAATCGGGCTAACAGTCTTCTTTTCCAATGGAATATATTGCCAAAACTATCTTATTCCATCTCAAAAGGTAGGTGGAGAAATTGGCTAAAGATTTACTCATCGTCTCCTCGGCTGGTAGCCAATGCTCTGCCACCACATGAGTTATCTAAGCATTTTGGAAGCGGAACATCGGAACCCTTACTAGTCTTTGATTCAAGCTTTTTTAAATGAATCAACACAGGTTTATGGTCTGACCCAAGGAAAGGTAGATGGTGATTCATCGTTTAAGGAGAATCCTGCAGCCAAGCCGTCAAAACAAACACTCTATCTAGTCGAGCTTGAACCGTACCTCTCCTCCAAGTAAATTCGATCTAATAAAATCCAAGTCATGTAGCCCACACCTATGCACCCATTCCTTAAAACGTTTATTCACTACTCGTGCTGAAGTGACTCCTCCCTTTTTATCCAAAATTTTCATTTTAGCATTAAAATCCCCTACAACAAGCCAAGGTTGGTGAATAGAACATCCTACCCATTTTAATACTGGTCAGATCATGGATTGCGAAGACACTTGCAGGCTTGCATAAACAGCCGTAAAATCGAACGATTCAGAACCATATTTGACTGTGGTATGAATAAATTGGTGATGAGCTATTACTATTAAGATATCAAAATCCTCTTTCCATAACATCCAAATCTCTCTAGAAAAACCTTCGGCTTCTACTCTAAAGGAATAATCAAACCTTAAGGAAAGGATTGCTTCATTAGCCCGTGATCCACTAATTTGAATTTCCATCAAAACTGAAATGCCTGGTTTGTAATTACGAATGTAATTACGCAATATGACATGAAATTCAGTCCCCCTGCCCTTTGACAATTCCATAAAAAATCGACATAGTGAAATAAATGCATGAACAGGCTACTCTACAACGGATTTAAAGTTGTACCTCCTATGTGGTCTTCCTTGTGGCCATCTACACGGGTCTGCATTACTAGCTCCTCATCCTGTCTCTGGTCAATAATGTCCTTCAGCAAACTCGACCCTCTTGCTAAATCTGGAGGTTCGGTGGCTAGCAGTTCGATTATAACCTCCTTGACCTTACTCACCTCCCCTTATTCCTCTACTCCTTCCATCGGGTGGAGTCGCTCTTCATCATCCTGCTCCTTGTCCGCAATAACCTGACTATCACAGACCATTTCAGTATGCGAAGTGATTTCCACTGCTAAGTGTTTATCTGTGGACGTGGGTTGGAGTTGAACTTTAGGGAAAGTATCCGAGCCCTTTTCTTGATGACCGTTGGCCTGTAACTATTCCCCTCGGGTTACGCCAACCCCTGATTCTTTTGCTTTCCTTTTCCAACTAAATTTGTCAGAATAAATCGTTGTCCGAAGCTAGAAAAATTATTATTGTGGGTTGTCTCTGTCTGTTCGGTGGGCTCTTCGCCCATATCCTCCTTGTTTGTCAGAACAAAGAACCTCGAGCCTCCTAGTTGATAAGCCTCCCTTTGTCTGTCTAATCCTCTCTGCTCCTGTCTTTTCATCGAAGTTGGCACCTGAGTCTAAGGGCCATAGCCGTTGGCAGTCACGTCCAAAGTCTTCCTTAAGGGTGCACCTGCCATACTCCTCTACCCTGATGCACATTCTCCTTCACTGAACAGCGGAGTCTGACGTTCACTGTGCACCACTGGCCTCTTCGGACAGACGCTAGTATCGTGACCTACCATTCCACAAGTATAACAGAGTTGTGGAAGCCTTTCATAAGCCACCAGTAGCATCTCCCCATCGAGCTCCACGCCTATACGTAGAGGAAGACTCAAGTCGATGTCGACTGTGACTCTCGTGAACTTCCCCCGCTGAGCCTGAAGGGTTGCTTCATCAATCTTCACGGTACTACCCACCATATTCCCCAGCACTATGAGGATCCTTGGGTGATAGCATGCAATGGACAAATCTGGAAACCGGATCCAAACCACAGTTCTAGGGATTTGTCCTTGCGATGGTTGGAAGGTTGGTTGCCACCGTTGAACGGATAGAACTTGTCTAAAGATCACCCACGGTCTATTAGTCAGGGCGTTAAAATAATCATCTTCTTCAACAAACTTAACAAGGAAGAATTCATTTTCCAAATCGACGATCTTCATGGAGCCAAGCGGTTTCCACATGCTCTTCAGTCGAGAGTTGAGAATTCGATACCCCACCCGACAACCAAGCGACTTCACAACAACGACATTTTCTCATTGTTTATCCAGTTTTTTCCTAAAGGTGTGTGATAACGTAATGCCCCCCCCATCCTTCTCTTGAAGATGCCTCCACCAAGGTATGAAGATGGAAACTTCAGCACACAACCTGTCGAGAGCTGAATCTGGTCAAGACAAATTATCAAACACCTTCTGTTCAGTTCACGCAAGCTTCAGCTGAATGAAAGATGTAGTTTCTGATCTTCAATTTGTAATTTGATTGTTGGTTGCCCCTTCAAAACTTCAACTCAAGCAGCTCACGAATTAGAGAATGTATGATAGGTAATTTTGTGTAAATTAAAAAGGAAGGTGGCTCTTCTTGTATTCGAATGAACAGTGATTGAATGGAACAGTGAAATTTCTAGCTTCAATCTCTAAATGTATAGACTACTTCAGCAATTAATTCCTTTGAAGAAACTTAGCTTCAGAAGAAATCAAAGGGCAGTAAAAGGATGATAACCAGATCAACTAAGCAGAAACTTGCAAGAACCGATGGAACTTCATATTTTGACTAAACAAAATATAAACTAAACTTCCTCTGCTACTGCTGTTCAATTTAAAACTTGGCTTTTGTAAAACAAATACTACTCGAGCAACACTAGAGAATCAGGATTGAACTTAAACTTGAAGAAAATAAAGGCTGGAACTGAAAACCAGGAAAACTTGTATATTGATTGAAATTTTCGATCTCAGGACTAAAACTCAACAGCTCAACTTCTAAAATTAAACAAGAACAAGCATAACATGAAGAGACTTGAAACTTGAACTGAACTTTGTA
>JAOSBP010000001.1:21512289-21524079 GCA_027563825.1 Erythroxylum mucronatum | reverse complement strand
GTAGACTTGCCACAACCTGAAGGACCCATTATAGCCAACATTTGTCCAGGCAGGGCATAACCAGTTAGGCCCTTAAGAATGGATTTGGAGCATTCATTCCCTTTGGAAACTACTACCCACAAGTCCTCCCAACTCAAGGAGACACCTTGATCCTCTGACATTTCTCCTCCATGATCTCCTGGTGTTTGGTGAGTGGTCTCAACTTCTAGTGTGGTTTTAATTTCTTGTGAGTAGTTTCTGAGAGATCTTGGTTGATGATCAGGTTTACTTGCGTGGTGAAGAGAAGACATGACTCTTGTTTCATTGAGAGTGATACGTTTCTGGACCGGAGAAAGGTTGATATTTATAAGCAGGTTGATGAGAGCATTACGTGGAGAAGTAGAAAGCAAATGTGAAATTTTTCTGTGGTATCCGAAGATTCAATGTTTTTGCTGATCCCATATCTCACTGATAAAGACCTCTTTTTGACTTGGCCAAATAATGTTAGGTAGCCCTAAAAGGAGGTGTCCAGATCCTCTGTCTTATAGAATTTCAGTCATTTATTTTGCGGGATCTAAGCGGAGCCTATGCGGAACCCACGTTAATAAATGACTGAGATTTATTGGACACAATAAGACACCATAATATTGGACAGAAGATCTAAACTCTAAAAGGAGTAGGCCAAATGACACTTTTGGCTATGTTTTCGTTGGTTACGAAATAAAAATCGTCACTAAAAGCTAACTTTTGGCGAGGATTTAAGAATTCCTCACTATTAAGTTTGACATTTTGCGACATTTTCTAAAATCATAGTTAAATGAGTATATTTTGCTATGATTTACAAGAATCATCACAAAATGAGTTACTTTTTGTGTTGGCTTAGTAATTTCGTCACCGGATGGCTAAATTTCGTCGCAAAATGTTATACTTTTGGCAATGAAAAGTTTATGTTAAATAATTTACATTAGATGATAATTTCTTAGGAAAATTTTGATGAATTTTTATATGTGATAGTAATCTTAAAAATAATAATGTTTAAAAGATAAAATTTTAATGCTAAGTATACTTAATAATACTAAGGTTAATTATAATTGACATTTGTATGATTTTTTTTATATTTTTTCTTTTCCTTGTTTATAAATTTATTTAAATAGCTAATGTATTCAAATTTCATAAATTTGTATAAGCTCTACCTATTGTCCATCTTACTACACCTCAGTTTATACAAAAATTTCATAAGTAATTTAAAATTTGAAAAGTACATATTTTTTGGACGTAAAATGATAATCATATTTAAAATTTTAATGCTAATAAGATCCAAATATCATAAATTTAAGTTAACTACTATTCTTAATCATTAATAGTTATTAACAATAAAATAATAATACATATAAATATTGAAATATGTTAAGCGATATAACATAATGATATATGGTAAGTACTAGAAGATGTTAAATAGAAGTTTAACAATTCTTACGGTCAAAATAATAAATAAAATTTCACGCCTAATATTCCATCGAAAGGAAAAGAAATAATTGTTTTTTAAATTCCAAGTAACATTGGAATGGGGAGATTCGGTAAAGGTCTTCTCAATGTCTGGATTCCTAAGAAAACTCCTTACACATTTTCAGTCATTAATTAAAAGAGTTACAGAGCTTCCCTCAAGGTCTGATTTATTGGCATCCTCTTTTAACAACTTCTTTTTACCAAATTTGCAAAAATACAGTGAACGATTTTCTAGATGCAGTATGGATGATAGTATTAGATGCACTCGACCACTATTTCAAAATAACCAATTTCCCTAATCATGTACCAACCATCGGGATATCGTCACTGTCTCTATTTCTATCTATGTTCTCTTGAAGATTCAAGGAAACTTAACACAACATACATTATATACAGTCAGATATCCACATAATAGCTTTATAACATAAAATGAGATACTTATAACAAAGAAAGAGAGGTAGTTTAGAAGATACTAAAAATGTTGAAGAATAAGATCGACCATGAAAGGCAAGAGGTGATTAGCGTTTGATGAAGAGATTTATTCTGCATCAGTTTACTCTTCATTAGGGAGAATTTTGTCACATTCCTCCCAACGGAGCTCATTTCTACCATCGGAAATTAGTCACCATATCGTCATTTTGCAATGAATTAATGTTAATAGTTTTATTTTAAAAAGTCAATAGAAGAATTTTTATTTGAATGTTCTAATATTTGTGATCTATCAATTGAAACTATTTCATATGATAAGGTTGAATCCTCTAATGTAAACAATTGTGTAATTGTGATTTAGCTTTAAATTATCTTAATAATTAGTTGGTTAGTTTTGAGCTAGTCCATTATATATATGGTTTCATAAAATATATTTTCAATAAATTGAAATGTGTGTATGCTAAAAGATTTGATGTGTTAAGAATAAGAGTAAAAATATGTCAAACAGTTAAATTAGCTAGCATTATGCACTTTTATAAACTTTGATAATCAAATGATAAGGCATTGAGCAAAGTTGCAATGATGTCAAACAAATTTTAAGAATTTGAGCCATAAAAGATTGAAACACTTAAATCAATATGTATTTCCTTTAAAGTGTATTGTCTTATATTAGGATTTATCTCTAAAACTTGCCTAGAGTATTTGAAGACCTAATCGATATCTACATGTATAAGAATAAAAAAGGCTATAAGAATTTAAAAAAAAGGCTTTCATTGGTTTACGAGCGTTGTCTTAAAAACACATCCCAATTCTATATCCCTAGTTAGCTCCTTTGAGCCATAACCTTATTCTTTCATTTTATAACTATATTATAATCCAAATTTTGTATGTAAACATCCATACCTATTATGTTATGATTCAAATTAAGATTTCTGGTTTATTGATATATATAGTCATAAAAAGTACAAAAACAAGAAAAAGTAAGAAAGGAAGCAAGAAGAAAACTCAATGTGATTAGAATTGTTCTTCATATGAAGTAATTAACCATTCCCAAGTGAGTTGAATTAAATATTCAAACTTATAAGTTTGTTACTTACATATGTTTTGACGCCTTGCTAATATTTTTGGTTTTCACAATTTGATTTTTAATTGATATATCTAATCATAGCTCATGACAAGTTGAAATAAAGTCATTATTTTGTTACCTATATATGTTTTGGCGCCTTGCTAATATTTTTGGTTTTGATAATTTGATTTTTAATTGTTATATCTAATCATAGCTCATAACAACGTTGAAATAAAGTCATTATAATGGATGCATATGTATACTATAACCGGTACAAATTAGGTGTAAAAGCAATCATATAGTAAATATGCACATAAACATTTATTGCAAATTATGTATTGATTCTCTAACATACCTCTCATCTAACAGTTAGTATGATTTCGTCAAACAAGCATGAAAGGTGAAAAAAAAAAGTCTACCCATACACATAAAAACACAATTCATCATCTTCCAAACACAAACAGGAAGGGAAACTCATACACCATTTGTAGAATAGAAAACTCACACAAACTCCAAAATGTAGCAGAAAAATAAAGCATACTAAGGAGGGTTGTTGATAAAGGAAAAGAAGTACAATATGTACCAATACAGGACATAATGCTTCTTTGATGGTGATGACCACAAGATAGGAGACAAGACGATGGTTCTTTGATGGATTGCGAAGAGAAAATACGACAGCTAACACAAAAACAAAGACAACTTCATTTTTGTGTTAGTAATCTAGTAGGAAACAACGTTGTTTTCTTCTACTAAGCTAAACGATGTTGTTTTTTATTTAATCGAAATAAATATACCATTTAGCGAGGATTCAAACCCGTCACCAAATGGTATGCCATTACGATTTGGCTTCACCTTTGATTAACATATTTATATATAATATATAAATTATATGTAACAATATAGAATTTTATATAATGAATAGAGAATTATGATTAAATAGAGTAATATATTATATAAGTAAGATATGAGAACATTTTTATATTATGTAGTAATTCATAAATCATTATACTAGTTACAATTATTATCTATACAATCATATAACATTATATATATTAATTAGCATATATGATAATAATAAGAGCAATTTAATTAAAAATATTGCAATATAGTAAAAAAAATGGAAATCAATATTAAATATTAATATCATATTCTTAAAAATCAAATTTAATATTATTCAAAATCTATTGTAAGCCTAAAAATAAATGTAGTTAACAACAATGCCATTTCAAAAATCAAATTTAATATTAATGACAATGATTGTATAAGTGTAAAATAAATTTAGTTAACAAAAATGTTATTTATACTTAGATTTAATTTAAAAAATAGGTTTTAAAAAATGACACTCAATTTAAGAGAACTAATATATATATGTATACAGCAGCAATTATCACATAGATTTTAAAATATGAAAATTTAACAGAACTACTGCAACTCAAAGTCACGTGGCTGACCATACCAGAGGAAGTAATCAGAGAAAGATCATACAAGTTTGGTAGCTGTAAATTATGAATTCGGAAATAAATACACACCTACTTGTTACTTACGATTATGAGACCTCCAGGAAGCAGCCGCGTGGGGACGTACTGTACATGCTCGTGAAACACGATGAACTATGCCCTGTGGTCCTGCATGCTCCAACCAATCTCGTCAGAGCTTGTGGACTATCATTCCGATAATGACAACTTACCCATCCAGATTCACTTGAAACTGTTTTAAATTTAGAAAATCTAGATACTATGTTTTTAAGGTGGTTCAACTTGTGGTGGTGCAAGGTTTCTCATAGAAAATCTCAAGTTTAGACTTCAGAGTTAAGAGTACAAACTTGACAGTGTTATTTGGAATTTGCCCTTACATCTTAAGATTGTTAGAATGCTTACGTACAAGTTTTGAGTTACATCAACACCAATTGGATCTAATCTATTATCTGTTTTTTGAGTAGTAAATAATTTAATCAAGGTAAATATTTAAAGAGTTATTATATTATTTAATGCATATTTCAATATAAGGATTCGATATATTTTGCCTCGTAAATTATTTAAATATATTATTGCAAAACTATTACGTAATTATGTAAATTTATTTAATAAGGAGCAATTTTAAGTTCCTCTGTTTACAAAATATATATATACATATATGTATAGCTACTATTTTGAAGAAGAACGTGTTAAATATGGGTGACTATTATCTCCCTTAAAATAGTTAAATATTTTTATTACCAAAATTTATATGTTATTTTTTAATTATTTTAAAAATTGAACCAGTTTGATCGATTTAATAGTGAAAATTTTAAACAAGCTAACTTTTTGTTCAATTTTCAATTTTTCAGTTTCGTAATTTTTGTTATTAAAAATTGATCAATTTATTGTTCAACGAGTTAGTTTTATAAAATAATTAGTTTTAATAAACAAAAATAAATAAGTAATGATAATTTTTTAATTATTTTTAAAATTTTTAATTTTATTCAATATTTAACTAATTTTAGGACGGTTTAATACTAATTAAAAGTTTTAAACGTCAAATTTTTATGTTATTAATTTAGTTTTTTCTAAATCTTAATTTCCATTATCCCGCTGACGTCCCTATAGGTGAGGTTAAGAGTTAATTAAGGTTCTTACCTAATTAAAACGATACTCATCTTTGACTAGTTAATAACTTTATGTCTTAATCGTTTGAGTTGTCGAAAATTTCTAAACCATATCATTTTAGTAAATATAAAAATATAAAACCGTAATATTTTTCATGATTAATTAACACCTCTTCGTGCTCAATTTTTATATATACCATATGCAAGAAAATGTCGTGGTCACATTCTCATACTTGGCTCTTGACTTTAGGGATAATCTAAAGTGGGCAATATTTGTGAGAGGTGATCTGGGCTATTACATAAACACTACCTAATATATAAGAATCACAAATCCTACTAAAGTTACATCTTTAGATTTAAGATGATACTACTAAAGTTATATCATTTGATTTAAGATGAAGTTGATATTGATATTATCCGAGGTTGAGATCAATTGAAAAGTATTAATTTTGTAATAAAAATTTATTTCACTTCATAAAATATAAAAATTTTAATGTCGTACAAAAGGAAGACTCCCATTTAAGACTAACTTTTTGTGGAGGGGAGCGCAATTATCTAGTGGTCGCCACATTTTCAATTTCTTGTCGTGTTTTAAAGATATCTCCTCTCCTTCAACGTGCTTCACATGCGTATGTATGGTATCGTATTCATAACTTGCACTAACATACAAACTAAGGAGAGCCACATTCAGGCGTGGATTGAAGTACCTACTGTATTTTTGACTTTTATTTCTCGAGATAATCGATATTCTCTCGTTTTAACAAAACAAAAACAAAGGTAGCAGGTGGTAGCAGGCGAAGTGGCCTGAAACCGTTGTACGATGATTACGTACCAACAAAAAGGGAACCACAAATTCAAGACGCTTGAGTCCCACGAACAATAGTGAACAAGTGCTTAACTTTATTTACGTGGGTTTAACATTTGAAAATAGTTTGCCTCTCACTATACAACTACGAACTTATCTCTTCCGATAATGTCACATATCCCCCGGAGCATTTGCATCTCGACTACCAACAACCTACTTATATCATTTTTACTTATTTTGTTATTTATATAAAAAATAATCTAATGAAGATTAAAATTTAAAAAATTAATTAAAGTTTTAAAATATTGAATATTGAAATAAAAATAAAAAAATTAGTAATTCATTATTCCTAAACAAAAAGGAACCCGAAACATAGATGCTAATTAAAATAAGTGTTTATAATAACTACTCACTTGGGCATTTCAGCCAAAAAGTGATAAAACGGAGTCAAGAGATTCGGATATTTAAATATAATTCCTTGGAAAAACGTTGCTTCGGTTTTTGGTGATTTCTTTTTTTTTTATATAACAAGAAAGGTGCTATTTTAGAGATTAGACTGAATTAAATCACGAGCCTAGTTTTAACTCTACGAGTCCGCAATATGCTATGGCTGTCATCGAACAAATCCTTATGCAGATTGTGTGGAGAGACTTGTTGCACTTGTCCGTCAGATTGTTAAAATCTCCGTCGTTTCTTTCTTGTCATATAGCATAAAGTGATATTCTCAATTTGTTTTTATATCTTTTTCTAATACGAGACTATTTCACTTACAAAGTTTCGACAAATAAAATGAAATATTTTAAGAGTAATAATAGCAGACTCCCCATCATCTTGGACATACTCGGCACTTTTAACTCATGGATTCAGCTTTATGATCAATCTTCTTCTTGTCCATAATTAAAGAAAAAGGAAACCAGATCTTCTGTCCAGTTTTACTCTGTTTTATTCTGTCTCATAGAATCTTAGTCATTTATTTTACGAGGCTCACACAAGTCCCATACGGACCCCACATAAATAAATGGTTGAGATTTATTGGATACAATAAGACACCATAATATTGGACAGAGGATTTGGACTTAAGAAAAAGCCCAAAGGATGTAACTCCGTAATATATATGTTCTACCGCAGTTGCTTTGAACTGAATTTGACTGGTCCTTGTTTGAAAACAATTGGATCAACAATTGTGAATTTTTCAGAATTTAATAACAAGCAGAAAAACTTAACATGTAATAAATAAATCAACACAAAAATTTATTAACGCGGTTTAGCACATATAATCTATGTCTGCGGGGTCTTCATTTAGATTAATAAACTTTTACTTAAGTACAATAGTTTTATATAAGGCTCTTACAGAGTTTATATCACTCACTCTTTGATACTATCCACTCATACTCACACTCGTTAAAGTATTTCACACTCAATAATATGACCACCTCATGTTAACTTCAACAAAAAAAATTTAAAACAATGAATGATAATAAAGATGGAAATAAAATTTCAAGTGATTAAATCCATTATAACATAAACAAAGAAACACTTAATCAAAAGACACTTCTTTATATATGCAGCTTTGTTAAACCAAAATTTTAGGAAGTTATCCAATAAATATCTGATGTGAGAAACCCACACGTCACAAAAATCATCAATCGGACATATGTTTCATCACCGAAATATGCCAAAAAACACAACTGCAAATATTAATTAGTTACCTGCTAGTTTTCCTCTCACAAATCCGATAGATAAGTAGTGCAATTGTTCACGAAAGCACAAGGAAACGTATCTTCAAAATTGATAGATCTCCAATAAATCTCATCAATGTTTATCTCCACCAAAACATGTTTATTTCTAACAATTACAATCTTCTTTTGGTTTATATCACATGTATGTACCAAAACGTGTTTGTCTCTGACAATTCCAATTTTCTTTAAGATTCTATCACATGTTGGATTTCTCTTTTCACACATCCCTATCTTCAAAAAATAGTAAAATACTACATAATTCAAGACAGAATCCTGTACCAAGTCAACTTCTTATCATAAAAGATATATTAAATATATCAAAATATAAATAATACTTAAAATAAGATATCTTAATTTTTTTATATTGGAGATTGTTTTATTAGACTAGGTCTAAGGTTTCTTTTGGGGTTTTTCGTGTTAAAAATTTTAGTGCCTGTTGATTTATATTTCTGTTTATGTGCTGATCATTGTCTGTTATATTTGTGGAGCTTATATTATTTTGCACAGGGAAGAAAAAGAATCATTATGTTTTTTGAAAATTAAAAATTTATTTACAATAATAAATGAGAAGAATAACGTTTGGAGAGTAGTTAAAACTCTCCTACGTCAAGACAAAAACCCAATAAAAGATGACGTCGTTACAAGAACAAACTATAACCTCAATACAGAAAGATACGACAACGTTCGAAGGTAAAACCACTAAATCGGCAGTGTTTTGTAAAAGGGGTAAAAACAACCCCCAGCTGACGATCACTTCTTTGTATTTTACCCAATTAGGGTTGTGCGTTCTGAAGGTTTCCAAGGCGATTGTCCTCTCCGTAAGGAAATTGTATTCTGAATGCATACGTCTACGTCATCTTGCAAAAGAAAAAAAAAATAATCTACGTCATCTTGTGTTTGGTACAAAAAAAGCTTGCAAATGTTGCAGATAATGAGTGGAATTTATTGCATAGACAAGTGTGTGGCTATATCAGACAATGGGTCAATGACAATATATCTGAAACCATATAGCCAGGGAAACTCATGCCAGAATCTTGTGGAACCAGCTTGAACAATTATATGCTAAGAAAACTTGTAATAGGATAATGAACTTAATCAAGTGATTGCTATCCTTGAAATATCGGGATAAGTTTCTAGTGACAGATCACATGAATAATGTTTAGAGAGTTATGAATCAATTCGTTGGTATGAGAGTAAAGTTTACGGTTTGTTCAGGGGTTGTTCCTTCTGGTTCATTGCCAGAGTCATGGGAAATATTCAAGACTTCATTGTGTAATTCGATTCCTAATGGTATAGTGTCCCTAGAGCTTGCCAAGAGTCGCATCCTAAAAGAAGAGGTGAGAAGGAAATCATTGGGATGCTCTTCATATTCAAAGGCCTTGGTGACTGAATCAAGGGGAAGAAGCCAAACTAGAAACTCCTAGAAAAGTGAAAGCTGCAACAAGTCCAGAGGAAGGACATTAAGTGCTATCATTGCTCGAAAAGGGGTCACATGAAAAAAGAATACATGTTGCTTAAGCATGAGAAATCAAGGGAAAAAGGTGAAGACAAGAAAAAAGAAAAAACATTATTGCAGCTGTATTCGATAGTGATGTTGTTATTGCTGGAAATTGTGGTAACCTCGCATACCAAGACTCTAGTTGGATAGTTAACTCTGCTTCCACATTTCACATGGTGCCAGATCAAGAGTTTTTCTCATCATATATCGCGGGTGAATTTGGTATAGTGAGGTTGTGAGACTACTGAATATGCAAGGTAATTAGTATGGGAGACGTTTGGTTAGAAACTAACATCAGATGCAAGTTGCATTTGAAGAATGTTAAACATGTCCAAATTTTTTGCCTTGACATAATCTCAATGAAAGCTCTTGATGTGGATAATTATGAAACCAGGTGGGGGTAAATGGAGAATCACACAAGGTCTCTTGTGGTTGCAAAGGGACTGAATACATGTACTCTTTATAGGATGTTGGCTAAGTCGATAGCAAAAGAGGCAAATGCAACTGAAGATTGTATCACGAAATTAGGACATGTGCGTCTTGGTCGCTTAAGTGACAGGGGACTTAACACACTTACAAAGCAGAAGCTCCTTCCTATTAAAGGTAATTTACTAAAACCTTAGTAGTCATTGTGTGGTTGGTAAGCAACACGAAGTTTCTTTTCATAGTATTCTGTTGGAGGAATCAATCGGTGATCAAGGGAAGTGGAATGAGCTTTTTCTTTTAAAAAAAGTAAAAGGAATTTTTACTATAGTTAAAACTACAAGGAGTTTAAGGCATTAAGCCTATCATTATATTTGACAAACTCAGTGGAATACGACGAACCCTAGTTCCCTAATTTTTTCCCCAATTCGTTTTACAGCTCTCAATCGGTTTTACTGGACTCCCCTTCTTTGGTTCGTGTTTTTTTGTCTCTGTAGGGCCTACTGGGCTCTAGTCTTTTGGTCTTCTTTATTTCGGGCTTCAGTGTTAAGTGATCCTCTTATGGGCTTCATCTTCCCCACTGACCTAATCATAAGACAAGATAAAATAAAGACTCCAACCTTAGACCATATCACCAGCCTAGGTCCATTTAAGTGATAGTTGTGTTTCTTTTTTTTTATTCCAACAGAATTCCTGATTAACAACGGAGAGATTCCTCTTCTCTTACTATACCAGAATTCTCTTAAGAGTTGTTTTGTCCTGTACTTCAAGCCTATAAAAGGCTTTAATCATAGAAATAAAATAGAGGCATTTTTCGCTTATCTTTCTTCATTTTTGTCATGGTATTAGAGAAGGAGCAAGTCTGCTCTATACCTATTGTGCCTTCCTTCATTCCTACTCTGGTATCTTCCTGTTGATTTTTTTATCCTTCCATTTCTTTTTCTATCTTTCTTCTTTGATCATGTCAGGAGGTCCAGGTCTTTCCTACGCCAGCGTCACTGCAAATCAGCTACAACAAAGTCAAAACACTTTAAAACTAGAAGACCATCCCTCAGCCCCTTTTGTCTTCACCCTAATGAAAACCCCTCTCTCATGCTTGCCCTTTTGTCTCAGAAAACCCTCTCTCATGCTTGTCCTTTTGTCTTCACCCTAATGAAAACCCCTCTCATGCTTGTTTCCTCTTTACTGACAGGTACAAATTATGTAGCACCCCCTTACCGTAGAGTACCTACCGGAACGTCCGTAGGTCATTCCAGTACATATCCTACGATAAGAGAACACTACTGACAACCACCACTAAACTCCCCATGGCATCACAATAATAAAACAGTCATAATAAATTGGGCTTGGGCTATTGGGTTTACTATTGTCGTGGGACCCTTTGTCAATGCATTGGAAAATGCATTAAAGAAATAATTTGTTTTAATTAATTGATTAATGTTACTTTGACTTTTCTTTTAAACTTGGACTAATCTTGTTTTGCCACCTCTCCACTTCATTTAATACCTCCTTGCTTCATCCCTCGGTTTTGCTTTGGTAAATGAATAAAAAGAGCAAATTGATGGTTTATTTCCAAGACAACCGAAACCTTCTTTCTCTTTTACCTCTCCATTGATTTTTCTCCTCCTTTAAGTCATCTTTCCTCCAAAATTCAAGAGTTCTTCTTCATGAAACCAAGTTACTCTCTTGCCATGAAGAACTTTCAAGTGCATGGTGGTAGGAGAAGTTGTTAGAGAGGGTAGGAAGTAAAGAATTGAAAGG
>JAOSBP010000001.1:21465657-21478561 GCA_027563825.1 Erythroxylum mucronatum | reverse complement strand
ATTCTACTTGGATTTGTCAAACAACTCCTTTACTGGTAACATGCCTGAAAGCTTGACAGAACTAAAAGCTCTCACCATTAGAAATATCACATTAGAAGGGATGCTTGCCGAAGTTCCTTTTTACAGGAGGCAGCAACAGAACAGTCCTGGATTGGCATATAAGAGCCTAGGGAGCCTGCCACGAACCCTGGATCTTAGTTGCAACAATCTCTCCGGACCAATCTGGCCAGCATTTGAAAAATTGATCGGACTTCAAATTCTAAATTTAAAGAATAACTATCTGTCAGGATCAATTCCAGATGGTTTATCAGGCATGGTAAGCATGGAAACTTTGGACTTGTCGCATAACTTCTTATCTGGTCAAATACCCAATTCACTGGTAAAGTTGAGCTTTCTATCAAAGTTTAGTGTAGCATACAATCAACTACAGGGAGAGATACCAACAGGAGGCCAGTTCATGACTTTCCCATATGCAAGCTTTGAAGGCAACAAGGGTCTATGCGGAGAATTTTTCATTCCCTGTAAACCTACCCAAAGTCATCCCGTCGATTGGTCTTCCAATGAACACGGGGATATTTTAGGGTTGCCATTTGGAACAGGAGTTGCAACTGGCTTTGTCCTCTCTACCATCATTTGTTTCACATTTGGCTTGGCAGATCGAATGGTTAAAAGAATAAGATCCATATTCAATAAAGGCGATGCAAGAGGTATGAAATATTTTACTTCAAGAAAATGATTCATCCTTGTAGCAGATTGCAATGGTACACAGTATTTATTGATCGGTGTAAATTGTCTCTAGATCCTTACGTATGAGTCTAATATGTTCTTTTAAGTTGAATTTGCATATAAATCTTGTATAGTTTTTGAACAATTTGTGACATTTAATACAAACTTGAGAAACTGTTGCATCTGTGTAGATAACATCTTAGCCTAATTCCTAAAAAGGTAAATGTATCTCCACAGCCATAAGGTTATGCATGCAAATGAAAGTAGACTTGAGCTAGTCTTAGGATCCCTCATTACTATGAAATCTCTGGGTTTGGAGAAGTGGATTTAACTGCTGATTGTTTTGTCTGCTGAAGTAATTTCAGCACTAGCCCGCAAGGGCTGAGATTGTCATATAGATGATCCAATGCATAAAATTTCTATGTGAACCCCAAATTTACTTATATCAATGCCCTTTTTTATTTCAACCCAACTGGACCACTGTGGTGGTGGCCTTATGGCCCTTGGGCCTAGTGGTCAGAAAATGAAACATCCCTCTCCAGCAAACGACTTGTCGTTTCGGCTTTTGCTTCTTTCTTTGACAACGGAAATTAAATGCGTATTTAATTGACAGCTTCGTTACTTTTAATTTTATTGAATCAGTTAATTTTTTATATTGATATACTTTAATAATTTTTGTAGCTAAAAACGATGAAGGTCACTTTTTATAAATTAATCGTTTTTTATAAACAAAAAGAAATAAATAAATTTTTATTTAATATTATCAATTTTTAATTAAATTTTAAATTAAAACTTCTTTATATCTTATTTTAAATTCTTCAATTTAATTTAAACTTTAACTAATTTTATGAATGTGTTAAATCTTCTAAGCCTTAATTCTCTTGTCTTATTAATTAACTTTTGATTAGTTTTTAAAATATTGATAGTAATAGTTAAAGAAAGTTTATGGCTAATCAAGTCCAATTAATCAAAGTCTAATTAGTTTACCAAAAGATTTTCTCTCAAATTAGATAATGTTATTTTTACGCCTAAAGTCAAATATTTGAATAGAAAGTGGAATTTTGTGTAAGGAATGAGGCGGGCGGATTTTGCTAATTTTTTAAAAAATAATTTTTAAATTAAAAGTATAAAATAACATTTCTTTTTTAAATGAGTCTAGCCTTAGGTTGCTCAAACGCATGTCTATCTTAAGCTTAATTATTCTAAGCAAGACGAAATAATTTTGCTTAAAAAATAAATTTTCAAATTAATTTATACCTTATTTAACTTATAAATTGACTGATTAAAAACACGTAAATTTAAGTTTATAGTCTATTTTCAACCCATTTTCCTTTTCATCGTAACTGCTATGCTATTCTCTTCTCATTGTCTAATCTAATTAATTAATTAGTTGAAAACTTTTACCCTTATTAATATGTTAAATTAATATATTAATAATTTAGCTTGTTATTAATATATTAAATTTTAAATTTTATTAATTAAAATTCGGTAATTTTTATTTTATAATAAATATTTTTTTAGAAAAAAATAACTATATTTTTACTGTGTAACATCTTTCCATAAAGTTTGTGTAAAGTGGTTGGACTTTGTTCACGTTCGCCAAACCCCGAACGACGACTTCTCTCTTTCTGCTTTTCCGATCACGTCTTCTTTTATGTTCAGATGAAAAAGGTTCTTCATTCTGAAAAAACAAAAGTTATTGACTTTTTGTTAATTCAGGAAGACGATTTGTTTAATTTCTATTAATTTTGTTGGATCATCGAAAAATTAGGAGCAAAAACACAAAAACTAGGTTCTGTTTGTATATATAGTGGCGTATAATTGAATATAAGGACCCATTGGTGTAATAAATTAAAGAGGAAACTTTATTTTAAGGATAGGAGAACATCTTCCTCTTCCTAATCTTTTCTGTTGTAATTATATTAGATAAACTCGTCTTTGTACTAAATAATCTTAGTTTAGATAAAATCACATATAATTTCGTCATTTGATTTAGATACAATCAAATACAAATTGATTCATCTTATCTTAAACTGTGTATAAATACAGTTGTAATGCAAATATCACCAAAAATTAATACATTACATTTCGGTTTCAATTTCTTACCTTTATTCTTTCTTTCATCAATGTTAAAAAAACCGGATCGGACTGTCCGGTCCGACCGGAAAAAAGTTGAACAGGTCAGTGGTCCGGTTCGGTTCCACTTAATAACCTCTCTATATAAAAATCGGATGGTTCAACCTTTTTTGTCGAACCGGACCGGACTGGTCCGGTCCGGTTTTAAAAAGTTCGAGGCTCCGTTAGATCCAGTGGCAACAGAGTCTCGAACCACCCACCGGCAGTAGATCTAACCCCGAACTCCCCACCACCGTCGGCCATTCTCCACTCCCCATCACCCCTTCACCGTTGTACCCACAACCTACACATCAACAATAACAACAAGCTCCTCTTCTACCATCAACGCAACCACAACCTTACCCACTTCCTGATTTGGCGTCCGGAGGCTTTCAAAATATCACCAGCGAGGCCCCCCTACCGTCGGATCTACAGCAGGGAGAAAAGCCCGCAGCTTCGTCCATCGCCTCTGCTTCGCCGGTGTTCCCTGTCGCGCCACCTACCCATGCGGCGCCACCTGCCTCATCACCGACGGCCATCATCTCTTCCATTGCCTATGGACCACCGACGCAGCCGATAGGAGTCTTCGGGGAGCCTCCAACATTTGCTCCCAAGAGAGTAGTGATTGGTGAAGTGAGACGGAGAGAAGTGAAAAAGAGCGATGATTTTTAGACGTTGGGGAAAGAGATCTGTGCTGTTTTGGGGAAGAGATGAAGGTTATGTTTGTGTGGTATGGGTACTGGAAAGACATACTGGAATGCTGAGGGCAAAATAGGGTGTGTCAGAGCTTTTAATGGAACAGGGTGGTCTGACAAAGCTACAAGGACACTCCACCCTCTTCCTGAATTACTATTTCATGCTTCTTGTTAAAATTTGAAAAAATTTGAAAATTGTAATGGGTGAAATTAGTTTTTAGTTTTATTTTATAAATTAGTATCTATTTTAAATATATTATAATTATTAAACTCAAATTTATTTAATATTTAATTATTTAATTATATTTATTCTTATAAAATTTTCATCTAATTTATTATATTCTGGTTTGATAGCTGTTCACTACCGGTTGAACCTCTAAATCTTAAACCTTTCCTTCGACCGGTTCGGTTTTTAAAACATTGGTTTTTTCAAAATTATTATTTTAGTATTATTTATTTAGTTTAATATTACTAGTATTATTCTTTTTTGTGGGGCATTTAGAAAGACCTTACGAATTTTTTCTTTCTTTCTTTCTTTTCCTAATGTATAATTTTTTCTATATCTTCATGTCATATTTGTATATGGGTCTATTAGAAACAGTCTCTTTACTAAGTAGGGTAAGGCTGTGTACTATCAAACCTACCCAAACCCCGCGTTGGTGCGGGATTTCGACTAGGTATTGTTGATGATGATGGTTTTGATGACATGAAGAGCACTTCTGGTTATTGCTTTAATCATGGCTCAGGTGTATTTTTGTTGTGTTCCAATAAACAAGAAATTGTTGCACAATCAACTGTTGAGGCATAGTTCATTGTACTAATAACTGTTGCAAATCAAACCTTATGGCTTAGAAATGTGCTAATTGATTTGAATTTGAAGCCAAAAGGATGTACAGAAGTGTTTGTGGATAATCAAGCTGCAATATCTATCTAAAACAATCTTGTTTTTTGACGAAAAAACAAAGCACTTCAACATCAACTATTTTTCCTTAAAGATGTGCAAAGGAAGGAGTTGTTAGCTTGAAGTACTGCAAAATTGATCTTCAATTGGCAGACATATTCACCAAACCATTACCAACAAGCAAGTTTGAATTCCTGAGAAAAAAGCTCAGAATTTGCAGCAACTGAAGCCAGGAGGAGTGTTGAAGTGTGCCTCAACTACTGCAGAATTGGTTTACAAGATTTAGTCATGTTTTTTGTTGCTTTATTTCCTTGATTTTAGTGTTTTTTTCCTGTTTCTTTGACTGTTTCAATTGATTTATCTGCCGTTAGTGGTATGATTTTAGGATTTTTTTGATTATGGAATCATGTTCCATGTAGTTGCTTATTCCTTATCAGTTGTTCATTTTCTGTATTTAAACATATAAGGTCAGTCAATAAAATTAGACTTTTCTAGCATATATTTTCTGTTGTTCTTACTTTCTTTCTATGTTGCTTTTGTTCTTCAAACACAAGTTTTTTTATTAAAAAACTCTGAAAATTCTTTACGACATTAATCCGATGCACTTCATCCTCTTTCTTCTTTGTTTTTGTCTTTTCTACAGCTGATGACACATTCAGGCCCATTTTTCCTTTTTATTGCACTATATAGCAGCTTGCATAATTATTTTGTTTAACAATGATTAAAGAAATGTCATAATGTAGAAGTCTCTAAGAATATATCCACAATTTCCTTTTCAAATAAAGGTAGCCAGGTTTCTATTGCCCTTGCTTACCATCTTTGAGCTTATTTTTTAACGTTCTTAGAATCCTTTTTATCTGTCATTAGGAGATCTTTCGTAGTCATGCAATACATTCATACTTATTTAAGGAAAGAATTAGAATGATCACTTCACTCCTAACTTTTATAACAGAGTTGTCCAAATTCATAAACTAGAAAAAGACGATGTTTATAGCTCTATGAAAAAGAATGAACTAATAGTTCCTAATTGTCAATATGCATTGTCATATTACTATATTACATTCTTAATTCATGTAGGGTGTTGGATCCCACTTGTCTCCAGAGTCTAATGCTTCAGAATACCATAATACGTGATCTTCTTCATTACTCCTTATTTTTGGATTTCCAACACTCTGTGGAAACATGAAACGTGTGCGTATTATCCTGTAGGGATAATTCATTTAACCCTTATAAGCCATCATTGGTTTCATATCGTTCATATAACATCTCAAGCCACAAAGGCGAACCCACACAACGAAATCACAAAAATCACAATTGACTTCCTCAAAATGGTAGCTCTTATTCTCTAGTTTATTTTAGAGCAAGAACCAACTAAATCGAAGCTCTATAACTCAAGATATCATCAAAATACTAAGTATGTTCATAACCAAGTTATGCTCTTCCAACAGACCCCTCAATTTCTTTCAATCAATCTTTTTCAATTCAATACCAATGGATATCAATTTTTATGGGAATGTAGAAAAATGTGTTAGGAATCTATCGCTTGAAGAATCACCTCAATCGGAGGTCAGACAAAGAAGTTATGGTCAAATGAATCCAACATGTTCATGACCTTACTCATATTGTACATGCCTTGGCGCAATTGCCATAACTCTCACAAAAAATGTCGGATTGACTTCGTTTTTAGACGGTTTGAAAGAAGACTTCTAGGAATAAAACTTTTGTGAAGACCTAAAATTGAAATTCTGTCATTTGGAGGGTCAAAAAATACAGCCGTGTAACCCAAAAAGGGCAGGCCGTCTAACCTTCGGATGTAATAGTGCTCTTGCGCTGGAAACACACTGGCTGTGTGATTTTACACGGATAGGCCATGTAACTTTCGGATGTAACTGAATTTTCACCCTCCAAGACCCCTCTAAAGGATCCTAAACCCATCCTATCATTCTTTTTACTCATAATCTTGCCAAATTCAACTCTTTCTAGTCCCATAACGCTTCATATACTCTAATTGTTCGAGATACATATCCTCTACGACATCCTAACTTTTAATGATCATAACTTTCAGCCCTGATATTCAAAAATTGCATACTTTATATCGTTGGAAAGATAGAAAGACAAGCTACAACTTATATGAGACAACTTGGTCAAATTCCTCATAGATTAATACAGAATTTCTCCTAAAATCAGAATACCCATTTTACCCTCATGAAAAACTTGGAAATTTGCACTATACAAACTTGGATTATCATGAATATAACCATTCAACTACCAATTGGAATTCATCAAACTCTCAACCTCAATTCATTTGACTCCTCATATTCAATAAAATTCATCATTCACCCAAAATCCTATCTTTCTTTTCCGTAACATCTCACTTATATATATATACAACAACAATTCATGTTCAAAGTTCATCAACTCAAGTGGAAAACTTCTTCAAATATATCTAATTCTAACTCAACTCATAACATCCATACACAATTCATATGTCATTAACATCATAAGATAAGTGTTTACAAAGCTTTAATGGCATTTCAAGCCACATTACATCATCAATATCAAAATTCGAAATACAACAAAAGATACAAAATCTCATAATTCTCAACATATGTCTCAAGTCTTATTTTTACATCAATCCAACTTAAAATACAACATATGCATAATCAAACGAATGCCTTGACTTTCTTTCAACCGATCTCTTTCTCATCACCTAGAGATGGAAATGAAAGGGGGTGAGCTTAACGCTCGTGGGTAACAAGTTTATAACGAATAACAAGCAAAATCATTGAAATATTTATTTCCATTGTAAAATTCAAATTGAAATCCATGTCATATATTTTCAAATTCACAACTTATCAAGCTATTCATAAACATCATAAATCATGAATTCATCAAACTTGTCACAAATCGTAAACATATAAGCACATCAGAAATGGTTCGAGTGGATCTAAAAATAGAACGTACTACACATTTTCACTTAATGGTCTTGTGTAGCCGTGAACAAAACGTACTAACGCAATCCCACATACTGGTTTTTCGTAGTCGTGAACTTATGGGAGTTCATGAAGGAGCTCCATGCCACTAGCAGGCAGGGTAACATGCACGTGACTTAACTTAGGGGACCACCACAAACCCATATAACACGTAAATCATGAACTTAAAAACAGATTGCCTAAATGGAACATTTCAGAAACTTGTTTTTCATGAACATGCAATTTTTTGAAAACCCTTTCATGTAGCAATTCACAATTCATCATCAAAATTTCACACAACAAAACATATAGCAATTCCGCAAACCATTCAAAAGCAACAAATGTCACAATTATAAAGCAATTGAGAAATCATTTTATTCTCTTGGCTAAAGAGAAAACATAATGGCTCATTATCCAATTATAAACATGAAACCTACCGTGAAATTCCTTGCTTAATACTTGTTCAAAATGCATCCCCTCTCGCTCCTCTTGCCTCTCTTAATCTCCTTTATCAATGGCAAAAAATCTCCAAATCAATAGACATTCAAATTGGATAACCCATAACACATAATCATTAAAATTGATCTTAGAAAGCTTAAACCCATACATTTCTTAAGCTATATGAACCAAAATCTCTCTAAAAATCCAACAAGTCAAACATACTCTTACCTTGATCCTTCACCAAATGAAGTGTTTCTTGGCTTGAATGGAAGCTCTCATCATCCTCTTCCTTTTTCCTTCTTAAATAAACTTCAAAATCTATGTTGAAAGCTTAGAAAAAATCAAAACCCTAACTTCCTTCTTCTTTTCTCACAAAATCGACACTCTCTCCCTCTTTCTCTCTAATTTTCGTTTCTTCTCTTCTTCTCCCTCTCAAACCACGTTTTTCCCACTTCTTAAACATAAGAGCACTCCTTTTATTTACAATCTTGCCATTAATGAGGGTGCAATAACCAATTTACCCTTACATGTTAGCCTTGTAACTTAAATGGCTTAAGTGGTCTTCCCAAAATGCCCTCATACATATATACTCTTACAAGACTATTTTATTTTAGTTGAACCATATGATAAAATCCTACAATCATTCACATACTACTAGCTCCAAAAATAATCCATCAAAACCTCATAATTAACTAGTCTTTCCATTTTTACCCTCCTTTTGTCTTTATAACTAACATCTTAGAATTCTAATTCCTTGACTAATGATCATGGAAAAATTGAAGGAATTTGATAACACTTCCTCCTAGAAAAATGTTTCTCATTGTCTCAATTTTCTATTGACATCAAAATAATTCAATTTGGCTCTATAGTCCAAAGGTTATACCCCAAACATTTTCGGACTGTTCTTATACTAAAACATTGTTCTGTGCTCAACTTCCATTTGAAAATTGATACTCTTAGAGACTGAATTAAAACTCGATTTCATCAGACAATTTGTAGTCTTATTTCTCTAGTATAATCCAAATTAAGAATCATCTCATTTGGATAACTAGAGCAAAATTTATGGCTAAAACACTGAAGCATACTCAATAAATATGTTTCAATTACATTTTCCAGCTTTTAACTACCAACCTTTCATATATACCCATCTTTTACTTAAACCATCTTTTCTATTTCATTTCAAATTCAAGAATTCTCCTTCCCTTTACATATAAATAATCGCCAACAATTTCTCATTTAATAGAAAAGTTCGGGGTCTAACAATTCTCCCCCTTAAAGAATTTCGTCCTCAAAATTCTTACCTGAGCGATCAAACAAATGGATAACTCATAAATCAATGGTCCGGTTCTTAATCAATTTATATGGACCAATACAATTCAAGATGAGTTGCTTCTTTATCCTAACTTGAGCACATCTTGCACTCAATCCAAACACACCTTGGGAGCGTCGTACTCTTATAAACAATCCATCATTCGCTTCATAGTTCACATCTTTATAATGTCAGTACACTTAGGTGGTGTTTGGTTCCGTTTTATTTTTGGATTTTTCGTTGTTATTTTATAAAAATAAAACAGCCCCTGAAAACTCGTTTGGTCGAAATTATTTTTGTTTTTATTTGTTAAAAATAAAAAAACTGCAACATTTTTTTGAAAACGTAAAAAAGACGTTTTCGTGTATTTTTAAAACGGGTTTCGTGTTTCACAAAAACTAGTTTCCTTCACCCCGACTGTATAATCTTCTGCTTCTTCAGCCTTTTCTGTTGTTTCTCTGAATATACCTACTGCCTATTTGTTTTCGTTGCTTAAAAGGTCTCTGCATATAGAAATCAACGAAACTATCATCTTCATCGTCTTCTCAATCTATGCGTCTTCTGCTATCTATCTCTCTTCCACCGTTTACTTCTTGGTTGAAATTTGTTAAAATCTCACTGCTGCTTCACTTCAACCTGTTCTTTTGGAGATTATAGAGCCTCTGTTTTTAACCCGTAGTGTTAGATTTATATTTGACTGTCAGTAGTTATTTGAACATAATATAGAAAATTTTCGCCTCTATTTCTCTGTAAATCATTTTATCCTCTGTTTCTCTGCAAATCTGATATGGTATCAGAGCATTTACTTACTCATCTCTGATTTTTCTGGGTTTGTCTCTATTACCCAATTTTTCCTTCGCATTGTTGACTTCTCTATGTTGTCTCTATTACCCAGTGTTTCTTATTTTCCCGTCAAGAACGCGTTTCTTTCTCTTCTTATTTTCCGTTAAGACTCTCTGTAAATCTGATACGTAGTGAAGCCATTTCACTGTTGTTTCTTCGCTTTTAATGGGTCTTGGAGGCTGTAGGTATGTTTTGAGGATCGAGAGCTCCTGTTGAGTAGGGGTGGAGAGAGTTGTGGCATGAGAAGTTTGGGTTTTTATTTTTTTGGGTGCTTTTTCGTTTTTGATGTTTTTTCTTTGTTTAATATTCTGTGAATATATAATTGGGTATCAAGCTCTGTTCTCGAAAGATTTATGCTTCTTGTGTTTGTTGGCTGTCTGGTAGTGGACAAAAACGAGGATAACAGTGTCTCCAAAAACGAGGATAACAATGGCTGTCCTTCGTGGGTTTATCTTCATCCTTGCATTTCACAATCATACCTTAACCAACAGGAAAGTTTTAAGGGTTTATATTTGTATCTATCTCCAAAGCTTTAAGGTTTTACAAAGCCTGTGAAGTTGTGATCAGAACAAGGGGTACTGTAATTTTGTGGGAAGAAAAAAGACTATTAAATAATTAATTAATTTAAAAATATAATATAATATATTATAATTATTACACGTAATAGTATAATTAAAAAAATAGAAACAAAATAATAAAATCAAACATATTTTTATTTTCAGTTTTTTATTAAAAATTTTAACCAAACAGGTTTTTATTTTCAGTTTTTATATTACAAATTTTAACCAAACAGATTTTCGTTTTTTTAAAGAAAAAACAGAAACTAAAAACAACAACAGAAAAACAGAAGTAGAACCAAACGACCCCTTAGCTTCTTCTCTCTTCTTTGTGCTCCCTCTATTTTTTGTACTCTCTCTAACTATACAGTCTAAATATTACCCTATGTCGAAGTTTTGCCTTAAGAGTTCCTATTCTTCTCGTTTCTCTTTCGATCTTCGCCCTCCATTGCTATTGTTGGAGCTGCCTCACCTATGTGCGACAGAGTGAATTGAAGCTTAAGGGTTATAAAATTTTTTTGGATGTTGTGTTAGACTCTTCACCTATCCGTAGAAGCTTTCTGCATCTATCTCCTCCATTTGAAGCTCCAACGACATTTTGAGATAGATCTGGAGAAGATGAGATTTGGGGAAGATGGTAGATGACGATGAGATCTAGCAAAGATGGACAGAAATGGAAGATGACGATGAGATATGGTGATTAAAGAGAAGACAATGTATCTATCGAGGAGAGCATTTGATGTCTAAATGAAATCTAAAGTTTAGCCTTTTATTGACAGATTGGTTGGACCGGTTGATTGAAAACTTGGTCGGTTCTATAGTAACTGGTGGGTTTTTATACTGAGAGGTTATTATATAAAATCAAACCAGACAACAAGCCGGTTCATGCTATTTTTGGTTGAAGTGGCTGATCTGATTTAGTTTTTAAAACCTTGATTGTTAATAATTTTGCATTTAAAAATGTAAGGAAAAATTGTTTTTTCATAAATCATAATCTTCTGTGCAATTGTTAGTGTAGTTCTCTTATAGGGCATTTGGTTTACCTCTAAGAATAGATAAAGAATGAAATAGAACAGATAAGGAATAAAATAAAATATGTATTATTTAGTTTAGTTTATTTTTAAGAATTTTTAATGATGATGTAATATTTCGGTTTGAAAATATAAATTTGGAATGACAAAGGATTAACTAACAAAAAGACCTAAATATTTATTAATCCCCACTAACTACATGATGATGATGATGATGGTAATTTTCTTCTTCTTCTTCTTCTTGTTATTATTATTATTATTATTATAGCTAAGTAATTATGTAGATTCCTTAAGGATATTTTTTTCTAACAAGTCCTTATTTTTATTCCCAATATACTTTGAATAGATAAAGATAGGGATATAATGAGTTTACTTATTCCCCAAACTTAAGGAATAAATAAACTCTTGAATTATATATTCTTAATGTTTTCTTTAACTAAACAAGAGAATAACCTATTATCAAGAATAAATCAGGAATGAAATGGTCATTCCTGTCAACCCAACACTCTATTGGCGTTTTACAATATGATACTGTTGTTATTACTATTTTGTTGTTACTTCTACTATTTTTAGTGATTTTATTGCTGTAGATATTTGTAGAATGTTATTAGCTGATGCTATGATCATTTAATATTTTGTTAAGTTTGTGAACTTATAAATTGAATCACTTATATATAAATATTGAAAAACTGAAGGGGTTAATTGTTTTCGCAAACTTTCAACGCAAATTTTTTTGACACCAACAAAATAAAAACAAGCAAAATCGAAATAATAAAAACACCAAAAATTTGGTAACGTAGTTCTGCACACCTTGCCTACATTTGCGAGACCCTTACCCAGCTTAATAACTTTCACTGAAGTACAATAGATTTATCCAAGGCTTTCCTGAGCCGACACCATTCAACCCTTGACACTATCTCTCAACCTCACTTCCCATGAAAAAATTTCATACCCAATAGTACTGCCGCCTTATACTAACCTCAACAAAGGATTTTCTCAATCAACCTAATTGGTGATGCTGTTGCCTGCAACCAAATATAAAAGAAATCACTTCCGTTAAAACAAATTAATGTAGTAGCGGTAGGCGGATATCGTTCCCACGAGGAATCTTTAACAGTGAAGGTTAGCTAGTTCAAACGAAAATAGAAAAGGGAGTTTGGAACTTACTGAAATAATAATGAAAATCAAAGAAAATTGCAAATTGAAATAATTAAGTCGACAAGAAAATTAGTTAATTATAATTAAATTGAAATCAAAAGAAATAATAAAATAAACAAACTCCATAACTGGTCTTTTAATAAAATTAACAAAATC
>JAOSBP010000001.1:21434603-21445427 GCA_027563825.1 Erythroxylum mucronatum | reverse complement strand
ACTCAACTAAATAGCCACACAAAGTCAGGATTCCTGAGTAATGCTGATCTAACTGAGCTCCACACTCCTAGAAATAGAGGAGGTGGAAGATTTGGAAGCAGAGGTCTACGAGGCAGAGGAAGAGGCAGAAATGGCGGACGTTTTGGTTTTGGTGCCAGACTCCACTGTCAAATCTGTGCAAAACCTGGACACTCAGCCATTCAATGCTATTATAGGTTTGATCAAAACCTTCAATCAAACTTCAGGATGAACAACCCAGGAGCTCAAAATTCTCACCCTTCCTTTGGCTCATACAATCAGACTCCAAAACTTCAATCAGGTAACATGGCTCACCTGTTTTCTTCAACTGATCAGGGTTCCTACTTTGAAGGTCAAGCACCGGATACCAACTCAAACCAAGGCTCTCAAGATATAGCAAATCATGCATATTACTCCCATAACTCAGCCTATATTGCATCACCAGAAACAGTGGCAGATCAGGCTTGGTATGCAGACAGTGGTGCCACAAACCACATCACCTCTCAGCTAGGTAATCTGACCATAACGTCGCCTTACTCAGGTAATGACTTCCTGTTTGTAGGCAATGGTGCAAAGTTGGTGATAACACATATTGGTCAAACACATATCATGTCATCTAACCCACGGAAACCCATTTTACTCCTAAAAGATATCCTACATGTACCCAACATAACAAAAAATTTACTGAGCATTTCGAAATTTACCAAAGACAATAATGCTTATGTTGAGTTTTTTGGCAATGAATGTGTGTTTAAGGATCTGGCCACAAAGGAAATACTGCTCAAAGGAGTTCTTAAAGGAGGACTATATGAAGTAGAGTTCAAGAAGATCAATGGCAACCGTGATCAAAGAGAGCTTAGCCATGCAAAATTACCGAATACTCAACATGCACTGGTTGCTACTAAAGACTCTGTCACTAGATGGCATGAAAGATTGGGGCACCCTGCTCTCAAACTTGTTCACTTTATCCTTAATAAAAACAGTATTCCTTTTACCAATACGGTTGAGCAATTTTGTGAAGCTTGCAAACTAGGCAAAATGCATAAGTTGCCTTTTGAAACTAAAAATAGCAGAGCTTCAAAACCTCTGGAATTAATACTAACAGATCTGTGGGGACCTGCACCGACCATATCCACTGATGGTTACAGGTACTATGTGGTGTTTATAGACTCATTCTCGAGATACGCATGGTGTTATCCCTTGAAACTTAAGTCTGATGTGTTTGATGTATTTGTTAAGTTCAAAAAGATGGTGGAAAACAGATTTGAATGCAAAATAAAATGTCTACAAACAGATATGGGAGGAGAGTTCAAACCTATAGCTGACTATTTGGTGAATGAGGGAGTCACTGTAAGATATTCATGCCCATACACACATGAGCAAAACGGCATAGCTGAAAGAAAACATCGAGCTATAGTAGAAACTGGGCTTACTCTTCTTGCCTTTGCTCACATGCCTTTAAAATATTGGGTTGATGCTTTTCTGACAGCAAATTTAGTGCTTAACAGCCTACCATCAAAGGCTATAGGAGATGCAGTCCCCTATGAAATCCTTTTTCAGAAAAAAGTTGACTACACTTATCTCAAGGTTTTCGGGTGTGCTTGTTATCCTTATTTAAGGGATTACAACAAGCACAAATTGGACTTCCACACAAGCAAATGTGTCTTCATTGGGTACAGCTCAACACACAGAGGATATCGATGCCTTCATAGCTCAGGCAGGATCTATATCTCACGGCATGTGATATTTGATGAAATTGACCTACCTTTTTGTGCATTATTTCTGACAGGTACAAAGTCCTCCAATGACAACACCTTCTGCAATATTTCACCAGCCATTGCAGCCTCTCAAATACTAAAAGAAACAAGTGGCAGATTCACCTCACATGCTGGTCCACCTGCACAAGCAACCAGATTCTCAACAGATAAAACACACGAGACCATCTCTTCTACCCCTGACATCTGCCATAACCCTACATCACCCACCTACCACTATAATTCCCATCGTATGGCCCACACAGACACCACAAACCAGCCCCAATCTAACCCTTCTCACAATCAACCATCCAGACCTCCCACCGAACCCAACAACCAAGCACCAAGCCAAAGAACCCATCCCATGATAACAAGATCACAGCATGGTATTTTCAAACCAAAATCCTACACAGCAGCCACTCACCACGACACACCTAATACACCCTCTGAAGCTATCCTATCTTCTCATTGGCTTCAAGCTATGAACGAAGAATTCAACGCTTTGCAACACAACAATACTTGGACACTTGTCCCATATCATCCTACTATGAACTTGGTTGGATGCAAGTGGGTTTATCGCATCAAACAAAACTCAGACGGATCAATCCTCAAGCACAAGGCCAGGCTGGTGGCCAAAGGCTTTCACCAAACAGCAGGTCTTGACTACCATGATACCTTCAGTCCCGTAGTCAAAGGAACAACTATCAGAATAGTTTTCACCTTAGCCGTAACCTACAACTGGGAGATTCAACAGCTGGACATCAACAATGCCTTTCTTAATGGCGACTTAGAGGAGACAGTATTCATGGAGCAACCCCCCTGCTTTGAAGATCCTGGGAAACCCTCTTACGTATGTAAACTTAACAAAGCCATCTACGGATTAAAGCAGGCTCCAAGGGCGTGGTTCACCAAGCTGAAGTCGGCTCTCGTCAACTGGGGTTTCCACAACTCCATGTCAGATTCTTCCTTGTTCATCAAAAACTCCGACGGTGACATCATTTACTTACTAGTCTATGTCGATGATATACTAGTAACTGGAAGCAGTTCACGAATGGTGACAAACACTCTTAACTTCCTTCAGAGGACATTTGCTCTTAAACTTCTGGGTCCTGTAAGCTATTTCCTTGGCTTTGAAGTCCACAGAAACCATAAAGGTCTTCTCCTGACCCAATCTAAGTATGTCACAGATCTTCTCAAACGAACCAACATGCTGAACTGCAAACCTTGTCCCACTCCAATGAATGTCTCTCAAAAGCTATCAAAACAAGATGGTGATCCCTTTGATCAACCCTCACTCTATCGAAGCACTATTGGTACTCTCCAGTACCTCACAAACACTCGACCAGATATCTCCTTCTCAGTTAACAAACTCAGCCAATTCCTACATACTCCCACAACAACTCATTGGCAGGCTTGCAAACGGCTCCTACGATACCTAAAGGGAACAATTGACCTTGGTCTCTATTTTAAACCGGCAACCCACTTGAACTTGGAAAGTTTTGCAGATGCTGACTGGGCCAGCTGCATCGATGATAGAAGAAGCATTACTGGCTTCAGTGTTTTCCTAGGAGGCAATCTTATTAATTGGAGCTCACGCAAACAACAAATAGTTGCAAGATCAAGCACCGAAGCAGAGTATAGAGCCATGGCTCTAGCCACTACCGACATCCTATGGACACACTCCCTTTTCAAAGAACTGCGCCACCCAATTCCTGCTCCTTGCGTCATCTGGTGTGACAACGAAAGTGCCAACTCCTTAGCAAAGAACCCAGTCCTACACTCAAGGACAAAACACGTTGAAATTGACACACACTTCTTACGGGAGAAAGTAGCAAATGGTGTTATTGAACCAAGGTACATACCTTCAACTTTGCAAATTGCAGATACATTGACAAAGTCCTTGCCCACAAATCAGTTCTTGCTGCTTCGGTCCAAACTGAACCTGATCTCCCTACCAGAGTTCAGTTTGAGGGAGGATGTAATGGATCGTAGACCAGCCCAACAAGAGAAGCTCATATGGCACACACCGAGAGAGCTTCCCGAATCTTCTTCATAGCTGGATATAACAAATCTGCAACAAACTAACAGAAGAATAAATTAGTTAAATGTTGCTGTCAATTTATTCTCTTGCATCTATAAATACAAATGTACTGAAGCAAACAAATGCATGAATGAATAAACTCTCGGTACCAATGAGTCATTCTCACAAACATCTGGTCTCCCTTCTTCTGATCTTCTTCGTCTATTTCATCATCTTCTTCTTTTCTTCTTGAAACCTCACATCTTCTTTATAAAACAATTAATCGATCTCATAAACTAAGGTATAAAAATACTTAAACAAATGAATGAGTACTTTGTTAGAAAACAAGTTTACTAAATTGACCCATATGAAAATTTCTTTTGTAATATTACTTATATGTCTTTGAGAATTCTTATTATGATGATTGTAAAAATGATTCTTTGACTTGAGATCTCCAAAGTATCTCGTATGGTGTTTGATATGTTTTGATGTTGCTTATGATATATTCTAGCCAATGATAGCTTAGTCGGTAGTTATTAGATAGATAATTAAATAATCAATATAAGATTCATCATCCTAAATTAATTAGGAAAAATATTTTATTGTTCTCGAGTGGTATTGATTTAAGAAATCCTTAGTCAAAGTAGAAGAAAATTTGAAAACTAAAATCATGTCATTAATTAAATTAATTATTAACAGAGAAAAAATATGGTTGAGACGGGTTGAGACAGGGTTGGTACAGGGTTCACGGGCTAGAAGATCACGTCCTCAGGACACATAAATAAATGGTTGAGATGGGTTGAGACAGGGTTGGTACAGGGTTCACAGGCCAAAATATCACGTCCCCAGCGTATGTATAAGACCCCATTTATGTTTTTTCTTGACTTCTGAGCCACGATTTGCATCAGCATTCCTGATCGCTTCACCTGCTCTAATTTTCAGGGGCACCAGGGTTTCTAGTTATGGTGTATTTATTGGTTTCAATTTCAATATCTGACAAATTTCCTATAAACATCTGATAATACATTATACTACGTAGTTAGTGCATTACCCTAATTTAGGATTTCAGACTCACCTTAAAAGGTAAAATTATGAAGCAAATTTTGAATTTTATTGATATAAAGTTTACATGATATCATAATATTGATAATGGAAATTAAACCTGTCACTAATTGACAGTTCCATTGCTTTTAATTTTGTCCCTCACTTTGAAATTACATAATTTTTTTTCAAGATACCAAAATGATAATGTTTAAGACTAATTTAATCCCGTTAACCAAATTCTAAGTTGATTACCAAAAGATTTTCTTTGTAGATTTTGTGCATCTATTCCTTTTTCCTTTTCCTCGTGGCCTAATCTAATTAATTAAGTGAGCACCGTCAGACTCATTTTGAGAAGACTAGACAATACAGCGATAATCCGAGTTAAAAAGTCACATGCAGGACATGGCCTGTTGTTTATCAAAATGAAGGAATGAGAACTCAGAAATTAGTGAGGCGATGACAGAAGTGGGCAGTTCTTAAGTCCTAAAACAATAACTGAAATACTACCAAGATGCTATGAACGATGGTGTTGCCAGTTCACCAAATTAACTGTGGCAAGCCAGAGTGAGGGTTTGGTCTACTGCCATGGTTGGATTGTTTTGAAGTAGGAGGCCCGCATTTCCAATCATCAATGTCTAGGTCACTGCAGCATGGGATAAGAAGGTTTAGAAAAAAAAACTTTACTCATGGATGATGATACTATTATGTTTAAATTTGATGTTGATAGTATTTTGAATGAAATATTGGAAATGAGAACTTGACATACAGGAGGTCAACCCATGTTTATTCAAAAGTGAAAACTTGGGATAACATTTGATAGGGAATGTGTAGAATCTGTTCCTATGTGGGTGCAATTTCATAATTTGCCACTAAAATTTTGGACATTTGAAGAATTGAGTTTTTAAGCAAGCATTTTAGCTAAACATCTTTATGTGAATGCTCAAATATCTAGAATAAAGCGAATTGGGTATGAAAAAATCTGTATGGAAGCAAAAAGGAATGTTATACTACTTGATTATTTACCAATTCTCAAGTTGGGTGAAATAAGGGAGATTGAAAAATCTGAAATTAAGGCGACATATTCTTAGAAGCCTCATAATTCAACCGAAAAATGGGTTCCTATAGGAAAACTTTTTCAAAATGGATGGCAGGATGAATTAATGGGGGGTCAATTCTTTTTTAGTGGATAATGATGAGGCTGTAGGTGTACAAATTGTTGCTAATGAGAATTCAGCAATAGATACTCCAGGTACTAAAGGTGGGAAGCCTAATATAGCATCTAGACACACCTCTCCCTTAAAGAAACCTGATAACCAGAAAGAAATAACTTTTACCCAAAATTCACAATTAGTGGAAGAAGAGCTAGACGATGAATCTGACTTATTAGATAATGATCCAACAAATAACCTGCTGCTAAGACAACTAGAGAATGACAAACTTTTTGAGATAGAAAAAAGATTTCATGAGCATTCTCCTAATCCCAAGAAGATCAGCAAGAAAGAAAACGAAAAAGAAGAGGCATTTCCCTTAAATGATTATTTTCATATGGAATACGAAAGTTAAATGACCATCTTAAACAGTCTACGACGAGAGAATTGGTAATGGATAGGAACTAGGAAGCCAATTATGGAAGGTCTCCTTAGGAAAAAAATTAAAGGTCCCACATATTTAGAATGAACTGTCCCTTTTAGATGCTCAATGAAAGATAATTGTTAATCATATACACCATTACACTGGTCAAATTATCTACTTTTCAAAACACATGGAGGTGACATATTGAAGTCTAACGAAGTTCAAGGTTAATCTAGTAAATTGGATAAGTCTTTTATTGCCAACAAAAAACAATCACTTAGCCAAGTTGATTTGCTTTAATCAACTGATGTATTCTACTTTGAAGTTTATGCTTTTGTAGTCAAATTGTTAGAGTATCTCATATTGATTAAACATGAAAATGTTAAAAGATTTATAAGTAGTAAGGGTCAATTATTCGAATGACTAGTTCTAGTCATTTTGATAATGGTTGACCCAAGCTCAATTATTGTTAGTGAATTCTACACTCTGCTATATTAAATTTTTTTAATATGGTATCAGAACAGGTTTGGTCCGGATTATTAATTTCCCGGTTGTCCGTTTAGATGTCCAGTCCTATTTAACTTGAGGGAGAGTTGACCCTTACCACTTATAATTAAACCCTTTAATATTTTCATGTTTAGTCAATATGATATACTCTAACACAGATTAAGTGATTCATTGTAATAATGTTTTCTAGCTTTAGTATTAATACGATTCCTTTTTTTAATAAAAAGGTCATATTCTTACCTGCTTCCAAAGAAATTCTGGATTGATTTTAATTTAGCACTTAACATGTCGTATTTTTCTTTCCACAGATAATTGGGTTTGGGAGAGTTTTCTCCAGAACTAAGATTGTCAGTAAGAAAAACACATTCCTAAAGTGGTTGGGTTCAAATTGTAACCCACCAAAAAAAAAAAAGTGTGGTTGGATTCGAATGGAAGACTCACTTTGTGCGCATTGGCCAAACTTTCAACGACTTGTGACTTATCTATTTCTGCTTTTCCGATCACTTATTTTAATGTAACGTGGAAGCACATGAGATCCTCAAACCTATAACATCTTTTTCTTCTTGTTCAGATGAAAAGGTTCTTTATTCTAAAAAGGAAAAACAAACTTTAGGAAGACAAGATTTTGTTTATTTCTATTAATTTTGTATCATCATCAGAAAAATAAAAGAAATAACACCATAATTGAGTTATGTTATGTGTATATATTTACTTATACATTTGTATAATATGTATACAAGAATAAGGACCCATAGGTATAATAGACTAAGGCGGAAAACTTGTGGCCATACCGATAAAACATTTCAATATTCACAAATTAAACAAAAATAAGTCTTGTTTTTGTTGAGCAAATGGATGAATACATCTTGTTTTTGTTAAGTAACTACAAAATACTTTAAATTACGACATGATACACAAACTAGTTTACAAAATTTTGTAACATGATATATTTATAAAAGGCTTTATCTTATTAACTATTAGATTATAGAAAATTAAATTTTGAACACAACAATACCATCAAAACATATTGGTGAAAACTTAATAATTTCATTGAATGCTTAATTATAAAAATAATGACAGCCAACATATATATAAAAGCTTGTGTAAAAGTCAGAAATGCAATATTATTAATTTTAAGAAAATAGGGCAGGTAAAGGATTATATTAGCTAGTTCTTTGTTTTACAGTTTCATAAATTATAGAATTAATTTATATTATGTAAATTTGTTTAATAATAAGAATTTAGAATATAACAAAAAATCTGATGTAAGAGTGATCAAATATACTCTTTGGATAAATAGAATACATATTAACTAATAGATAATCATCAATTTCTATACTATTTTACAAAAATACAACAACAACAACAATAATAATAATCTATAAAATAAGAAATATAATTAAGTATGCTCATTCTACTTTTTTCTGTTAATATTGTGTTATACATCTATGAGCAACTCTATGTTGCATGTTTAATAATCTATATAAACATATATGCATTTAAAGACAATTAGCATGTAATTAATAAAATAAAATACTGTTTAATAGGTTTTGAAAGTTAATTTATTCTTGTTAAAATTTAAATTAAAGTTAATGTATCCTTATAACTTCCCTTTTTTTTAAGAGTGTTGGGACGTGCCATTATAAGTTATAAATAGAATTTACTATCTAGTCACATCATAAATTATTGTAAGAATAAATGAAAGTGAAACATTTAATTTTAAAAATATATTGGATTATAAGTAAATAAAGTTGTTTATGCCCACAACTAATCGATTAGTCGTAGTTTAGTGATATAATTATTTAAAAACATTCTTTATCTTATATATATTTAGAAGTATACGATAAAGCTCACAGTATAAATATATACTATAAAAAATTATAATAAGATTATAATTTTAATATTCGTATTGCATTTATATATTATCTCGAACTTATTTTTAGTCATTATTCAATTAAAATTGGGCATTAATATAGCCTAAAAGAATTAAAATAAGTTATGTTTCTTTTTTATAAAAAAGTAGTCGATCTCTTAAACTAAAATACGAAGAAAAATAATCATGTGGGTACCTATTAGAGAACAAATTTACTAAATTGATCCCATATGAAAAATCGATTTGTAACATTACTCGTACGTCTTTCGAAATTATTGTTTTGATGATTGTAAAGTGATTCTTTAACTTGAGATCTCTAAAATATCTCATATAGGGACTGATATAATTTGATACTACTTATAACATATTTTAGTTAAGAGTAGCATAGTCGATAGTTATTAAATATAACATAAATTATATATGGAGGTAGTTGAATAGTCAATATAAGATTCATCTTTCTAAAGTAATTTGGGAGAATATTTTATTGTTCTCGATTAGTATTGATTCAAAAAATCTTTGATCAAGGTAGAATGATACTTTGAAAATAGTTTTCAAATGTTAATTGAATTAATTATTAATAGTGAAGAACTAACATGATTAAATTCAAATAGAATAGATATTAATTTCATGCTCTATGTCTAATCAGAACATTATATCATGAAATATTGAACTATATAGAAAAATCATATATGAAAAAGTCAATCAAAACTACTTTGACAATCTTGATATATGAATATAAATTATTTAATTAAAAAATTAAAGATATTTTAAAAGAGTTTAATCTATCTAATCTTAAATATGATTTAAAGTTATAATTTATATCTATTGTCAACACACTTAAGAATCTGATGAGTCACATACAAATAATATGTTGAAGAGATAAAATGTGCTTTAATAAAATTAAACTTGATTGTAAAGTTTAAAAAAATTTATGAGCAGATATGATATATTTAATAAATAAGGACTAATATATGATATATTGAATCATATATTAGTCCTTTTGACGCAAGAAGTCAGATACTTGTACGATTATACAATTCACGTAAAATGACAAGAAAAGAATTAAGCTTTACAATAAAATATGAATTATGATTAATATTTTAATATAATTTATATGATAATTATTTTATAGAATTTAAGTTGTCTTAATTTTCAAAAAATAGTTGTGTTTATTTTAATATGCAAAATGACAGAACTGTGACTGTTTTCCATTCTGATGTGAACTAACCTGAAGAGTATAACCATTTGGAAAACTTCATAATGTGAGACGGATTGAAGTTCGTATATGTTAATTTTATAATATATGATATTATAAAAAATGACTCAGGTATATGACTCTGGATTGTATGTCATCAACCCAAAAAGTCAAGCCTTTACGCATACACAGTCTACCTTTTTTGACTTTAAGCAAGACACTAGAATTTGCGCCCCTCCCCACCCAACAATTGTTATATATTATAAGTCACAAAAAATTACAGAAATTTATGTAGAATGAATAAAGTCATTTAAATGAATAATTAATGTTGCTCATTGAATCCAACCCGACTGAGTTCTCTGCGCTACTGTAGTCTGCCCTCTGCCGTGTTGAGTGGTGGCCTTTTGCTGTAGGGACAAGTGGTCAGTAAATTAAACGTATATTCAAATGCATGTTTCAACTTGTTCTTCTTGTTGTTTTGGTTTTTTATTACAAATTTGATGATACAGTTATTGACTCGTCAATTGCGTCAAGTTTCAGACAACAGGAAATGAAAGAACATGTACTTAGTGGTTGACAGTTGACACAAGAACACATCTACAGTAATTGTTTACTTGATTAAATAATTGGAGACAGATCTACTTACAACGACAAGCAACCATCTCCACATTACACTTGCACTCCTCTTCAATGCCCACTTAACACAACCATGGCTATGTCACACACCTATCTGCCTGTTATCGTAGTAGCTCTCCATTTACACTCCAGAATGGCAATGGCATGCAATTCCAATGACCTGACAGCCCTGAATGGCTTCTCCAACTGTCTGACTTCGAAGATT
>JAOSBP010000001.1:21278450-21291990 GCA_027563825.1 Erythroxylum mucronatum | reverse complement strand
TTCTATCACCACTTTATCATTCTTGATTAGCAAATGGAGCTTCAACATTACACTTGCAGAGGCAGCTAATGAACTTTAAAATTTTGCAGGTTGTTCAGTTAACAAAGTTCGACTATAGGCTTGCTAATGACCTTGATGAAGAGCTGCAAAAGCTGCGATGCCGGGTCAATTATCACGCGTTAAGATTTACAAGGCCCATACATGAAATCGGTCAGACTATTGTAATGAAAATGAGGACGATGGCTGGACGCTTTATTGCAGTTCATCTGAGGTGTGTCTTATATTAACTGAAAATGCTTCAATGAATGATCTGTTTGAACTTCACCGGCATGTCAAGAGAAGCATTTGTTAGACTGCTATATATGTTGGATGCAGATGCAACATCTGCTACCTTCTGTATACACTTATTTCAATCTCAGTTTCAGGTGCATAAAGAGGAGAAGAAAATTAAACAATAGAGATACTTTTGTGAGGTGCATTAAATGGATTCCTGGTTCTAAACTAAGGCGGGCCATAAAGTTCTTTCTGTCTAGATTCTATGCCTATGTACTCTATTTATGGGTCATAATCACCTTTTGAAGTCCTCACAGTAGTTAGTGTTCAGCTATATTGCTATTTTAGCCAATCAACAATTTTTCTCGAACTTATATTCTCCGATTGAGACACGGTGAATGCATATAAATTCTACTTCTTATTTTGTCTGCGCACATACTTATCTCTCTTTTGACTAAAACCTTATGAATTTCAGGTTTGAGCCTGATATGCTTGCATTTTCGGGATGTTATTATGGTGGGGGAGAAAAGGAGAAATTTGAACTTGGTGAAATAAGGAAGAGATGGGAAACACTTCCGGTGAGATTCCTATCCTTTATGACCTTTCGCTCCTTAAGAGATAGAACGATGCAGGCTCTCCATGTTTTGTTACGATGCTAGATATTGCTTTCTCCTTTCGGTCACCCTTAGAAATCGTTGAATTGTGGTTCTTGTGTTTGGCATCTTATAATCTGGCAAAAAGTTTGTTCCTTTGCAATATGTCAGGATTTAAGTGCTGAAGATGAGAGAGCGAGGGGAAAGTGTCCACTTACTCCTTACGAAGTTGGTTTGATGCTGCGCGGCCTAGGTTTTGCTAATGACACGTATCTTTATGTTGCTTCTGGGGAAATATATGGTGGAGAAGAGACTTTACAACCCCTCAGAGAACTTTTCCCTAACTTCTACACAAAGGAGATGCTTGCCGGGAAAGAACTGAAGAAGTTTCTTCCATTCTCTTCTCGCCTGGCAGCTATTGATTACATTGTTTGTGATGAGAGTGATGTCTTTGTGACAAACAACAATGGTAACATGGCCAGGATTCTTGCTGGCCGAAGGTGAGAGACATGGCTTTTCTACCATGTTTTGACTTTGGGAAGTAGTTTAACTATATTGTTGAATAGGCTTAAATTGGAAAGAGAATTGAAACATGATTTGTGTTATTGAATAGTTATTTCCGATCAGCTTTAGTACTAAATCAGCTTGTTCATGTATCATCCTGTATTTAACCGGTATTGTTGTGTATCATATGATGAACACAAGGAGGTACGCAGGGCATAAGAGGACCATCAGACCTAATGCAAAGAGACTGAGTCCATTGTTCATTGCAAGAGAGAAAATGGGATGGAAGGAATTCTCAAGAAAGGTTAAATCCGTACAGAGGGGATTCATGGGAGAGCCTGATGAGATGAAACCTGGTCGAGGTGAATATCATGAGTATCCAGCATCTTGCATCTGTGAGAAACCATTCAGAAACAATGATGCCAGGGAGCAACAACTTCCTATCCTGTGAAATTCGATGGCAAAGCAGAAGTACATGTGAAGGAAGAACTTATTATCTCATAGGCTCTGACTAGAAGTGAAAACTCTTGTTGTAAGAATCTTAATTTGTAGTCTAAAATGGAACTCTGTACAGAAACTTAGATGAGCTGCAATTGAGCTGCAATTGTTTATACATGACTCTCTAGGCACGTGTTTTGTGGCATGCAAATCAGAGGGGCATCATGAGATTGATGTAATCCATGTATAATAGTGGTAAATTCACTAAAATTTGAATGCGTTGTGAAAATAATTAAATAAATTAATATTAATATGTAAGATAAAATGTATCTAATTATGATATTAAATTTTATTTATAAATATCCAGTATGGTTAATTTTTACTAAATTTAATTATTTTAACCGTGCAAACTAAATGTTTATAATATTTTATTAGTCCTTAATGTACTTATTTTAAAATTAGTGCGAATTTGATATTAAATAATAAATTTTAGTAGTAAAGTTTTAATTAATTTAGTAAATTTTAATTATTTAAAAAATGTAGATATTAAGTATATACAAAATAATAAATAAATGAAATAATTAAAAATATTAAAAATGTGAATTAATATATACATATATAAAGAATTATATTTTTGACATGTAACACATTCCGTTTAGAATAACTCTAAATTTTAAAAACACATATTAAATAAATTGATATTATTTTGTAACTTTTTTGTAAAAAATTGCCTTTAAAGCTCTTTAATAAATTGTTTTTAAGATTACATCAATATTGAATAAGTTCAAATTGTAAATTAAATTAACAGTCTAAATAGTAATTACTAATAATATTAACTAGTTATTATTAATTCCATTTTAAAAACGTTAAAACGCAAGAGAATCATCTAAAAAAGGTTAGAATGTGACTTTGCATTCTTCCTATCATTTATTTAAGTTAATATATGTAGTAGAGAATAAAAGTATGACGAGTAGGAAAGGGCAAGAGTAGTTTGATTCAAAACGTGACTGATTCTATAGTCCTTGCACTGAAACTGTTAACACAAAATCTTTCCATTCATTTTGACCTTCAATCGAAAGATGATCTGATTGCTCTACTTATCTCATGAGATCAGATCCTGATTAACTAATTCCTGCCATGTTCTATTAAATCTCATTCACATTTTCCCTTAAATGTGTGCACAAAATTAAGAGACAGAAGATTGGAACACCACAACAGAACAGGTGCTCCAACCCCATCCAGCTGAAGGGTTTCGTGATTATCAATGGCGGTACAATGCAAATGGAATTCATGATTCCAATGAAAGAGAGATTATTAATTGTTAGGGTAACTGTTCTCAGGTAACTCAACTTGAAATGATAATTCCAAAAGGTGTACAATAAAAGATTAACGATCAAGATTAACTACTAAAAGAAGAAATTCAGTATACAAACAAACAGTTACAGTAACTGCCTAAGGAGAGGAGAGGAGAGGAGAGGAGATCAAGTCACAATGGTGAACAAGCAAGCTACAATAGATAAAAATATAATATGACTATGAACATCTATCTGCTAGTGCTACATCTCATCAGAGGAAGCGACAATTTCTTCCATTCAATCCTAGCTAGCTAGCTATCTCCACTACTATAATATAAATATACATAAAAAAGCTACTCTGCTGTCTTTGGTCATCCAGCCAACGAGGATTCATTTCTTTCAATTTGTGGATGTAACGTTTTTAGCAACTCCTTTTCAATCATGCTTATTTCCTGCCGTAATGGAGCGGTTAGATTCATACATGTTTCAGGGCATGCACGTGCAATTGATTTAGTAAAAAATTTGAGATCATACCTCTGGAACCGATCCTACTTTTCTGACTTTTATCATGTGGAGCTGAAGGAATTTTTGAAACCATCAATGAGCTTTGTAGGCCTTCTAATAGCTGTGAACAAGAATATAAGCTCTTCAGGTCACTCACTCCAAATGCATGTACATTTTCAATATTGAACCAAAACCATCAACCACAAATGCAGCAATAAAAAACCTAACAAGTATCTGAATTAAAAGACGTTAAACCTCTTTTATGTGATTACTCTCCAAATGACAAAAAGAATAAGAAAGAAGTTATCCAGAAGTGCATGGTAAGATTGACCAGCTAACCTTTTCAACAATATTTAACAGAAACAAATTAAAAAGAGTAAATCAAGCAAAGAGTTGAATAAGATTAGTATGAACATATCTACCAAGTAAATAATGGTTCAAAGCCAGGAATTCCGGCAAAATTGATTTTGTCATAGGCTTATAAATACTAAATCTTAGCGCTTACTCTTGATGTTGGTTGAATTCTGCGGTTGGATCTCCGAGGCTCAGTAACATCAATTGCTGATTTTGAAGTACTACTACTGAAAACTTTGTCCTCCTCAATTTTCCCCAACCTTCCACCCGCAGGGGCAAGTTTTCCTTTGCTTACCCTTTCAGGCTTAGCATTGGATGATATTTTCTTGGAGGGCAGAGAAAGTGAAGAAAACAAGACTGGGCCCTCATCTCCCTCAGAGCCAGAAAAGGATTGCAAGTCCACGAGGTTATGCTTCTCTGAAGTATTTTCAGCGTGGCTCGAAGAATCTGTGGTCTTTGCAATATGATCTGCACTAGGACATTCCGCTGTGGAAGAAACCTGTGCACTCAATAAATTGTCTTTTCGAGAAGAAATTGTTCTAGCAGAAGCATATTGTGGTTTTCCAGACTTGAGGACTTTGGGCTTGGGGATGGCAGCCTGCTTTTCATTTGCTTCAACTTTAGAAGTATTTTTCCATCCTCGTGATCCTGATGGTTGAGGTCTCATAGGTCTAGTGAACTTAGCTGAATAGTTTGGTTCATTAACCTTACCACTCCCATCCGAAACATAATGCTTGCTTACTTCCATGAATTTTCTTTTCTTTCCAGGCTTAGGTACTCCAAAAACCACTCGTGATCCTTCTTTCTGCAAGCCAGTCCGAGTCATTCTCAAGGTATCAGGTTTGTTGTTATCTCTAGTGATCTTTCCAATGTTAAATATTCTCTCATCGCCAGAAATATCCAGCAACCTTGGTTCATTAGGTTTTTCTGATTCCTGAGAATCAACTATTTTTGGCATCTTATCCTTTCCCTTGGCTTCCACAGCCGGGCTTCGTACTCTTTGCCGCTTCTCCTGTGGTGTATCACCCTGAAAAAGCCAAATTGTAGATACACGGCAACAGTAAGGAAAAGTCTAAAGCAAAACCAGGGAAAATAATACTGGGAGGGCTGTGGAAAGGAAAGAAGAAAGACAAAATTAACAAGCACCACATGAGTAGGATGACCGGTTTCTCTCAAGCTAGACCATTCAATCCATTCCCCATCTTTCCATATAAGCGATGACCTGAGATGCCAGGCTCTGACTACAGATGTTTCATTTTGAGCTGCAACCAAAGAAGCAGAAAACTCATTTCAAGTGGACAAGCTCTGTTAACAAACAATAGAGTCGCATTTCCAGGTTCTAATTATCATTAAATTGCATCTCTGGTTACACACCTGGAAAATGGACAGTGAACATAGTCTCATCTTTAATACTCTTTTCAGTAATAATCCCTTCCCACCAGCTGAAAAATAAATGTATAAGAGTAAAAAATTTGGTCAGCCAGGTAAGGACATTCTTAAACAGAGGAGATAATGTCAAAAATAAGAAGTTCATGATCTTTGAGGAGGACAAGCCATGTCCCACTAAAATGATGAAATAGTAACTTGCCTAGGCAAACCAAAGAGAAAAAAAACTTATTCAACCAGGTTGATTGCACTTGTTAGAAGACAATCCGCACACGTAGATCACATACAAACAGTAAAGGGCATTATACGACCCACTGTCCTGTTTTAGCATTTTATATGGCAGAGTTTATTTATATTGCTAAGGTTGCCTATCAGCAGATATTAAGTTTCCATTGATTTTAATATTTTTTATACATATTAAATAAAGGAAACTGGATTATTAACTTACAGTTCATAGCTCTTGCAGTTATGCAGAGATAACAGTCTTAATAACTTTTTTTTTTTTTTGAGAGGTAGTCTTAATAACTTTTATTCTGCTAGTTATCAATCTCATAATTAGATAACTTAGTTAAGCTGGCTTTTAAAGTATGAATTAGATCAATTTGTTGATCAATAATGTATATTGGCCAGGTTTAGTATACAAAGGCCTACTATTACTTTACATGTGTGAGTATATCATTCACACACACTCTCCCTAGACTTATCATATTGAACACAGTAGTATCACATCGCCATAATATGTTTGCAGTCCTCAGACATCTCTCCAATTCAGCCGAAAGGGCAGTCCAATAATAGTTCGATATTATCCTAAAGCAGATAATAATTTGCAAACAAAGAACAGATCCTGAATCCTTTAGAAAAACCATATAAGGACTAAATAGATAAACTTGCTTCTATACACCATGCACACTACAATAAGGAACTTAACCAATGAGTTTCGGATGATCTATCACTGTCAGTCATGTGAACCAAAAATATAAACATTCAATGCATACCTATCTTGAATCCAAGCATCAACTCTATCACCTACAGACCAAGGATCATCTACAACTGCAGCCCTGCGTCTCTTTCTTGTTCCTTCAAATGGCATTGCAGTAACACGACGAGCAATGCGTATTTTGGGTGATGTACTTCCTTCATCAAAAAGTGGCACCCACTCTTCTAGCTTCTCCACTCCTACCCAAATCAAATAGTTGAATGCAAATGATCAAGTGCATGCTTATCTGGGGCATGGGGAATGAGACTGACTAATATGAACAGAGTGAAAATACACTTGTATTCTGGAGCAAAGCCAAACTGAATGTCTCTGTACATGCATCTCAGTGCATATAAATTCATATACAACAAAGTTCCTTTACAGAAGACATTTTACAACAAACCAGACAAATAGAGCCCATAACCATTCCAAACAAGTTCAAATACATGATTTCACAGCAGCTTGTGTACAAGAATAAACAGAAATCAAGTTTCCCCTGAAAATAGTGTGTATAATACCAGAAACCTGAGCACTGAAGGCACAATAAAATTTCAAAATTATTACTTTCCCCACAAAATGTTCACCAAGACAAGGAACAGAATATTATCAAACTTTCCAGCTTTTAACAGGAGATTGAATTCAGCTTATCCTAAAAATGCACTGTTAACGTCAAGAATACCTTACCTTCAGCAGTTCTAAGTTCATCATAACTGACATGAGCCATCCCATCCTTTAGACTCAACACACTGGCCGTGAACCAGGCCGATTTAAATCCATTCCCATCCTTGAAAACCTAGAAAAATGATCACATCAATGAATGCAGCAAACAGAAAACCATAAAATACTGGTAAATAACATTAACCAACATCACCACCAAAACAATCTCCAAAGCATAAAGGGCAAGAAAACAAATGGAAATTATGAAACCTCAACATGCGAACCCTTCTTGATGCTATTTCCCTTTAACATCTCCTCAGTTTTTTCAAATTCATTCTGGGAAGATCTTGATCCATTCTCAGATTCAGGAACCACCCCAATGGTCTTAGACAAATCAGAAGCTTTCCTGCCCTTTTGTGTTCTAGCATCTTTTGCTACGGAAGCACCAGAACTAGAAATGACATCTACCAGTCTCATATCATCTTCACAGGTCCCTATTGAAGTAGGAGGCCTCAAGTAATTGGTCTCTTCTATGCGTCTGGAAGAAGTGTCCGGACCTTCTCCAGATTTATCTATTTTAAGATTTTCTCTACTGACATCAACGAATTTAGAACCTCTTCCAGAAGTTACTTGAGCTACTTTTAAGTAACTCTCTGAACCAGATGCTACTGCCTCATCCATAGAAAAGGTATCGCCCATGGCAACTATTTTTCCAGCCTGAGCTACAGCCTCTGCAGCCAATTCTGCAGCTTTCACAATAGCATCCATGTTCTCAGCTTGTTTTGATGCAGCAGAAGCAGCTTCAACTCTTCTTCTGGCAGCCTCTCTTGCGGCAACAAGGATGGAACTAGAATTGTTTGCTCCATCATCGGCGCTCAAAATGGATGCAGGAGTTGCCTTTCCCATGTTATTAACACCACCAGAAAGTGAAACTGCATAGCTTTGATCATCATTTCTGTAACTAGTAGATGTTACTGTTTCATTGGCCATCAGTTTTGCTTGCAATGCAGCATTAGATGCAACATTGGCAGCTGCTGCTGCTGCCTTTGCCACAGCAGCAGCAGCATCTATTGCAGCAGCCGCAGACATCAGTTTGGTTTCAATATCCAGTGACATCCCAGTCTTTCTCTGCTTCTCCAGCTGATTCCATATTCCCTGACTATGACTAACAGCAGCAGCAGCAGAAACAGCAGCATCCTCTGCCTGCACTCTAGCCTCTTTTACTTTAAAAAGAGTTTCCTCATACGAAACTGCACTCCCAGCTATATTTTGATCCATTCTTCCGAGATCAGTAGTAGTAACATGCACAGATTTAACAATTTTCTCAGGAGGGGCTTTAGAAACAAAGTTAAGAGGGGTTGTGACAGCAACAGAAGTAGATACATGACTTGCAACAGCAGAAACTGAAACTGCTTCTTCTTGAGATAGGGGATTCAAAATATTATGGCCAGGAGTCTCAGAGACTGAAGTCTTTTTTCTTTTTCTAGTCTTGGGCTCAGTAGAAGGTCGATCAGATGATGATGTCATCTTCCGTAACTCTGGTGCAGAAGCACCAGCAAATACACCAGGAGAAGCCTCGGTCTGCACCACAGGAACAGGGAAAACGTGTTTTACACCAGAAGAATGTGGCATAGATGAGTCTTTTGAAGGTGTCAATTGAATAGTTTCTGATATAGGAAACTGCATGGAGAAATGACCACTTGCATCAAGTGCAGCAGTTTGTGGAGAAGAAACCCAGGAACCACAAAAAGGTGCCTGAGAGATCCAAGAAGGATTCCCAGCAAAACTCCTTATTGATGGACTTTGATGGGGATGCAAAGGGGAAAGTGCTCGTTGATAATTTATAACTGGACCCCTTGGCATACCACTGGATGGGGTAGGAAAACTCCAAAGTGGTGAGGAAAGGGGCACCGTGGGGTTTGCAGTTGTTGTCCCCTTGGTGCTAACTTGACCAATGGGAGTTGATAATGCCTTGTTACCAGGTGCACTTTGCTTAATTGATTGATCAGGACCTCTAGCACCTACAATCTCAAGCCATAAATGCTTAGATAACCAATCAATTCAATAACCAAAATATGAAACTAGAAATATCGGTTTCTGTTACAGCAAAAAAAACCATAAGGTACCTGTGCGTGACTGCAAAGGTGTTTCGGGAGTAGCAAAATGTGGCTTCTGGCCGTGGAGCCTCTCTATACATGAGCGCCACGCATTCTCCCAAATGCTCCTACCACCATCTACAAGACCGTGATGTTAAAAAAGTGACTTCTTATAAGATAAAAATGGACTAGAAAACAATGGGAGCAATTTCAGAGAAGGAAAAGACACACAAACCAGCTCCTCCAAATGCTGATATCATGTATGCTTCATCAGGTGCTATCCCTTGACTGCAAGATGAATTTCAACAACAGCAAAAAGTTAGACATATGTGGAAAGACTATCAACCAATGAAAGTCTTTGCTAGTTAAATACATCAGAAATAGAATGACATATAAACAGGGAGAAAGTTAGGAAACACTCATACATTAAAGCTCCATAAACGAAGATCTGAGCACGCAATTGCACTTGTTGTAAGTCAGTGAAAGGTTGTTGAAACATTGCTGATGCAGAAACAGAAGAATTCAAATCCGGCAGACTATTGGTTGATGCTGCAAGAACAAAGGGTTTTAAAGTGGATGAATCAACAGGTCCATATCGCTGCATCTCATTTGGTTGCACAAGTTGAGAAATCCCAGATGGACTGAGGGAAACATTTGCTGGTTTATCTCCCCTATCTAGTCTCACAGGAATGGATTCTTTCCCAGTTCCTCTTTTAGGAGTGCCTTTAGCTGTGGCCTTACCAGAAGATCGCCTTGTTTTACGTTCAGTTTTACCTTTAGAACTACTATGTGGTGCAACTGCAGAAGTCTTTTGACTTCCTTGAGAAACTTCTTGAGGAGCCTTGGGATTTGACTGGCCTAAGTCAGAAGTTGAAGGAGTTCCATCCACAATCTTCAGAAATATGAAAAGCAAAATGAATCAAACAGAAGTGAGCAATATGAAGTATTAAAGTGTATTGTCAAAATTATACAAATAAAAAAATGCTTTGAATCATTCAGCAAACTCATGCAGAGAAAAAAAATCACTTGTTCTCATTGTGCTTTACAATTTCTCCTGTTGTTTGTCTTCCTGTGAATAAAAAAATAACCTGATCCATGGAGACTTTCCTATAGCTTAGAAAATGTGTTTACTGAAGACACAACCTGTCCAAATTCAGAGAAAAGAAAACTCGGTTCCTTGCCTCTTCCCCAAATTTTCTCGCAAATAAGAAATATTATAAACTAAGTTTCCAAAAAATGGTATTCATACACCCTTTTCTGAAAAGAAGAAAATCAGGCTAACTAAGCACAGCAATAAAACATATAAAATGTGAAGTGGTCATAAATGCCTAGACAAGAAGCACAGATACCATTCTGTTAGCTATTGTAGAGGAAATGGGATGCCATTTGGCCATTTCCTCCTTCTGAGGCGTATCTGCTGGTGGGCTAACTTCAAAAGTGAAGCTCCTCTCCTCTACAGGTACATCATTTTGCTTAGCATCACCTGAAGCAGATGAACCTTTGCTGATATCAACATCAGTGATCTCAGAAGCTAATACAGTTGGACCCGGAATTCCTTTCACTCCATCCTTTATTATTACATTGGGAGGAAGCTCAGCAGTTCCATTGACAGTAGAAGAAATACTAACTTGCTCAACCTGAATAAAACTTCCACCAGATTCTAATGCAAAAAGATAGTTTGAGATTTTAGAAACCACAGGAATAAAGAATGATTGAGAGTTTTTATTAACAAGCATGGGACAAACAGGTCTTGAAAAATAGTGAAAGTTAAGTTACACACCACTTGTAATTGGTACGGCAGATAGCCCATAATTTATAACTGTAGAACTTGTCATCAGCTCATTTTCTTGCAGGTCCTTTTGACCAGCACCATGGGCAGAGCCCCCCATGGAAGAAGCCACAGCTGCGAGCACATTACTGTCGCCTACAGTTGGTTCAGTGTCTATGACAAGAAATTTTATTAAATGACTTGCTTTTGGCAAACCACAGATAAATATTTTTCCCAGATGCTGTAGTACAAAGGAAATTTCTCATCACTTTCATTACAATGCTATTCATATTTGCATGCATCTATATCGGTACATAGTGGACCATGAGAGCAACGCAACAGGAAGTAAAACATAGCAAGAAATTGGGTGCAGAAGTTATGTAGCATCTAACACTAAATGCAAACCAGGAATACGTACATCAAAGATAAATTCTGAAAAGGAAAAAAGAACAAACACTAGTCTTTCAAGTAAACATCAAGAGCTAGAGATCGCATAACTGAACCTACAATATCTTAGGAACTATAGCTAATCAAACTTGAGAATGAGAAAAAGACAAATACTTGATTTCATACACATAAATAGAAGTTGCAAATGCTCACCATAAGATTCTTTTGCATCAACTGCTTTTACTACCAATTCAGCATCTCCATTTTTTTCAGTTGAATCACAAAGCACTGGACACACATCAATTTCTTCCGCATTCTTTTGAGTGCCTTTGTTACTGACTACTGCTTGAGGTTCACCATGGCTTTCTGTTTTACAAGCATCAAATGTTAACAGAGACTGATCACCTGATTCATCGAGCGTCGGCCCAGGTGCACCAGAATAAGTGATCCTCTCAGATTCCGCAGCAGGATCTGATCCAGTTTGTAATCTCATTGATGTCTTGGAATCTGATGTGCTTGCTTCAACTGAAGCCATAGTCAAGTCATCTTCATTCTTGCCTGTGTCGATACACCCCACCAAGGGTAAAGCTGACTTTTCAACATCACCTTGATCAATAGGAGTATTGCTAGCAATGGCATGTTCTGCTGGCCCAATACTACCACCTACATTATCTTCAGAAGCAGGTTAACACTTAAATAATTGAAATTCAAAACAAAATATTACTTGACAGTTAATGGTCAGGATGATTTCACACCTGTTTTAGTTCCAGCAGAATCAGACAGTAATTTTGAGTCTATTAACTTATTTTCCAAAACATCACCAAAGCACATGGCTCCAGCCCTTTTGTCTATGACAAGAGACTGATCAACAACAGCTTCCATCGTACTGTTGTCAGAAGGCAACTCTGTGCTTTCCTTTCCCTCAGCAGGAAGATTTTCATCACATAAAGGAGTACCAGACTGCTCAATCGTTATGCCTCTCACGCAAATTCCTTTTGATTCAGTCATTGTTGCTGATGAAGTATGGCTTTCTCCATGCTTTTCACCAAGAAATTCAGCTGCCGAACTTTGCAATCCCACATTAGAACTACCATCCCCATGGCTACTGTTGCTACAATCTATTTTTCCTGTTGAAGGTTCACTTTCTTCCTTACACAACAGAGTCACTGCATTATTATCTGCGATCTTTTTGTTATGTGATGAGGAATGATCTAACTCATTAACTTCATGTTTCTCAATAATAACATCACTCCTTGGTTCTACCTCATGCTTAACTACTCTAAACTGATCAACAATGACTAATTTTTCAGACAAGCCAGAGTCTTGCTTTGATTCTATGCTTGGTGGTTCCTCCATATTACTCAAGCTTGTGGTATCCAAATGAGGAGAACTACTACGGAACACATTTGTGTCCACGACTGGATTACCCCCCTGAAACTGTTGCATTAACTGATGTTGTTCCTCTTGGTGCTCACAGTAGGCATCTGGAACATTAACACTATCTTCGTCAGACCTATTCCTAAAATTCAGATGATTTTCCTTTTTCAGTTCATCACTGCCTCCAATAGTGTTTTCTGAAGATTCCAACAAGCAACCAGCCTGGATACCTGAAGAAGAAGCTTTTTCTCTCATCTCATCCAAAGATACAGTAACCGTAGTGTTTTCCTTTTCACTAACCTCATTACCGCCATCATCAGGCACCAAACTTCCCTCTGTGACAGCTATGCAATCATCAGCGCTGATAGAAGTTTGGTCATTTAAATCCCTTTCACCATATAGGTTATCCTCACAAGTTTGTGAATTATCATCAACCTGAGGATACTGCCCTCCAATATCACTTGCCACACAAACATTATCTATACCCTCATCTGGTGGTAATATGGGCTGTAAACCCGAAATATCACCAACACTAGATGGTCTGCCATTATCATACTTCAAACTGGGCTCCATTGTCTTTATTATACAGCTCAGTTCATCACAGGCATCTAATTCCTTATCGCAGGTTTGTACAGGGACAATTTCTTCCTGGCCAACAGATTTTAATAACATTTCAACAGATTAAGAGGAAGTAGCCTCTAACCAAACATTGTTGTTCCTTGAAATTGAGCAAGACTCAGCAGCACTTGAGTTAACTGTATCCCACTGTTACCACGGGAGAAACCTTCAATCCAACGATTATCTTCGTTGCTTTCAATACCAAGAAAGACCAAACCATCGAATCTCAAAGATCCATGAAGAGTGTCATCAAAATCAAACTTGGAAAGAGCATATGGCTGCAAAGTAGGTGGGAATTTGTTGCTCCCTTCACC
>JAOSBP010000001.1:21218527-21244946 GCA_027563825.1 Erythroxylum mucronatum | reverse complement strand
AGTCGGAGGCTTTAGTTCTTGTGATCGTTTTTTCTTTGGTGATTATTACTTGTCATGCACCAAACATTGAAGTTCATGTGTTTCCAGAGTTGGATTTAGCTAACTATCGAATCCCAGAATGAGGTTTCTGTTTAGAGGGGTAATGGCTTCCAGTGGGTTTTGGACTCCATTGGAAATGATTTGATGAGATCATACTGTGCTTGACTTATGGAAGTGCCTTGGGTACGACTCATTCGAGGTGTCTGTACTCTGTAGGTGTTTTTGCAACTAAAGAAGCCAATTAATTTCCAAAAAGAGAAAAAAAACAAATAAGGCAATCCTGCGCAAGAAGGCTGTATGCATCATGCCATTCTCCCAAGTACAGCCTCGACATGCATACTAAAGTAAATTTTAATTTACCATCGTTGCAGCTACATCTACATAGTTGGTTAAACAATGTTTACCACTCACGACATGCTTTCGTCCTACAAGTCATGCCACCTACCCAGTGCCTCCCCAACACGGATTTGATCCCCACGCCTAATGTTGAACCTAAATTCAGAAGATGATTCGCCTTGTTTGAGTGGCTTCAATGTTGGAGCTTGGAAGACGAGCACGACCGTTGATCCCATGTTGAAAGCACCAACCTGAAAGGTTCAGATCATGATAAACAAGGCTTTCATGCGAAAGGTGATCCACAGAAGAGGAAAGTACAGGCACAAACCAAATTCTGCCGATGATAATATACTAATCAACTGACTATGATCAAGATGTGCTTCTACCTACTGAAATACAACTATAGAATTGTAATATAATTGCGGCTAAATCTCTATTCATCATGCTCTTTCATGTCTCCATCGAGCAAGCATTGATATGCAAATATCAAAATATGTTCATGCCATTACCAACCTCATCCCCTTTTCTAAGAATTTTACCAACACCTTCAGGTTCATATACACGCTCCTGTGGAGGTTCGGTATTTAATAGCATTTTCCTTGGCCTGTTTGTCCGCAATTCTGGTTCAATAGAAAGCTGCCACATGAAAATTCAGACTGAGTTCAACGTAAGGGTCAGAAAACAGAAAATGCAAAACAGTGATAAGTCGAATTCATTTCTCTGATTCTCTCAGAGACAATTAACACTTTTAGTATACCATTCACTGATGTTGCCCCTGAATAAAGACCAAACCATGGTTTTAAGTATTATCAGTATACAGACACAAATGAAAATGGGATTTAGCTCACATGGTTTCACATTATTAATGGAAGACTACAACACGCGCATTGCAGAAACAAAAAAGAACAACATGCACAGCATTCATGTTGCAGTGTTAACTTTGGTAAGAACCAATCTAGAAGCTATAGGTTGGATTTAATTTCATTTCGCACAATTGGGGGTGGTATGAAGGGTAAGGGTGGGTGAGAGGCTCGGGAGGTTGTTGGAGTTGAGCTTTATTTGTAATAGACCTCAATTGACCCAATATTTGTAGCACCAATTGCCACCATGGCCATGAAACCTTCTTGCCAGAGTCCTTCAAGCACAACCTGGTAAAAACCAAATGGAAAAGGTTAAACTATATTGGGCTCACATGCATTAACAAAGAGAAATGGCAGTTAAACTAAGCACATTCCACGGTAATCTGCTTTTTACAAATGAAATACCATGTAAGAACATACAGAAACTACAATTCTTTTTATCAATTCAGCTACATGCACAGTTTATCTGCGATGTTAAAGAAGCGTAAAATTAGCCAACAAATAAAGCCTGCGTAGCTGAATGTAAGAAGCCTGCGAAATAAGAAGTTAAAACAAGCAACTTAGGAATAGACCTGTACATGGGTTTGACAGTGTCGAATTTAACTAAAAGTTCAACACAAACTTCTTCAAAAATTTTAAGTTCTTACCCAACTAAGCCTATGAAATGAACCTTATTTCAAACACAAACCTAATCCATTATTAAAAATTTTAAATTTAAGTCTAGACCATAAGCTCAAATTTCTAAAAAACTTTAATGATTATACAAAATATAAATTGTTTATTAAAATAAAATAAATCTATAAAGTTGTTTTGAAATAAAAATATAATCTCCTACAGCAATATATACAAAATATTAATCATAATTCATGAAAAAATCAAATTAGATAAATAACTATACAAATCCATAGTTTTGATAAAATTTAAATAAAACAACATTATAAAAATTAAATAATCTAAAATAAATATTGGATAACGACTGTAAGTTCAAATAATTATAAGCTACTTAATAAAATTGGGTCAAACTGTTTTATTTTTATTGTTTATATAATCTAAATTCAACCCTTAAATTTTTTAGCTTAATTTTTAAACTTAAACCTGTTCATGGATTGATTCTTAAAACTGAGTCCTTTAATTTTTGTGCTTAACTCATCATATTAGATGGGTTGAGTCAATTTGTACAGGTTTACTTATTAGTGAGAAAATGCAAACGTTTTGAAAGAGATGTTTCACCAAGTATCTAGTTAACAGTTCACAAAATTTCATGTACAGTATAACCATAATCCACAAAACTGAATGATTGATACACACAATAATTGCACGCGTAGAAAGAAAGCAAGCATGGCATGTGCTTGTTTTTCACCTCTCTAACGAAAAACTTTTATGCTGCTCTGTCATGTTTCTGGTGATAAAGTTTTAATCAGTTGATATAGACAATTAGCAGATAGGAGACATCAATAGCAATATCTAGTCTGGTGAGAGTAAGAGGAACAACACTTAAAGAGGGAAAACAGTATCCTTAACCCTTCAATATTGAACCATTCACCAAAATAATTAAGGGAAAATTAGAATTACCCTTTCATTCTCAACAAAAAGATTTCTGATTGTTCTCATAGCACGTTCATTTAAAGGAAAAAGGTTCCCTGTGGAACAAATAAGAAATAAGCACCAAAGTAAAACTAATCGCATTGCAGGATGTCAGGTAGAAAAGAAGAAACAGAAATTCTGAAATGAAGAAGAAAAAGAGATATCACCACCTACAACCTTTTTAAGATATAAAAAACTTATGTTTAGGAAAGAAAAAGCTGCCAAAAGTGAAGATCTTCACAGTTCTTGATAGGCACATAATAGAAATCATTATTGGAAGTAATCACTATGTTCATTAAACGTACATGTCAGTGTTCATGAAAGGAGGAGATAAAACAATCCAAATAGACAACAGTATGGTGATTGTTAACAGTATAACAGCGTAAATGCTACTAGGTTTCTTCTAATACACTATTGATAAACAACCCTTGTTTCTTCTCATATAGTTAATTTTCTGTAATGTGTTAAATTTCATGTCCACACACCTATAAGGATGATACAAGTATATCCCATAAAGAAATTAAGTAACAAGCAGTCAGCTGGTTGCAAGAAATGTTCTGATTCGACTACATAATATCTGAGCAGAAGCAAATAAAATATCTCAGGCCATAACACAAGGAACTTGGTTCCAAACAAATTAAGTAGTACAGTTACCTGAAAAGTGCCTGCGGACAAGAACATTCCACTCGACTGGTGAGTGTATATGATGGTAGTCTCCTGGTCTCAAATATATTACACAGTAGTAAAGGCCTTTCATGGGACTGCAGCAAGTAATTTAAATGTCTGAATCGTAAAATATCCTATTGTGAGCAGTAGAAATGTATAGCATATGATTTCAATTGCAATGAATAGAGTCTTTAAAATCAATTAGACAATAGCAAAAGCACATGCATGAGTAAGTTTGATAACAGAACTGTTGGGGCTACTCAGTGAAACTTGCAAACACAAGGTCCTCACAGATCACCAACTTCTTTATTTTTTTATATCACTAACCAACAAAACAACATATAATCTGAGATAATGTGTAACAGAACAAGAAGCCTAAGTATCTAACGATGCCACATTCCAGCAGAGGAATCCACTCTTGTACTAAGGTTGCAACATTGGAAGTAGAACCTCTAACTAATAACCATCAACTCTTACACCTTCACATGGAAATTCTACCACAAATAATCGGATTATTCCAGAGAAATTTAGGTAAACTTCTGTAAATGTATTACATGAATTAAGAGGTTCGACCAACTTAAACTCCATATGAATTAGTTGGAAGACCCATTCCATAATTTAAGAGGCATCAGTAGTTCATATTGGTTTCACAATTAATACACCTACTCTGAAATATTATGCAATTTTACTCGTGCATCACCGATGAAACCAGACACAATTATTTCTTTGCCTCTCTATGTTCTACTAAAGGAATCTTAAATCTCCCATCATCATTTCATGGAAGGAACTGATAAAAAATCCTAGCTCCTGCACTCAAAAGTTTCCATCAAATCTAAAACTATCAAGAAATACATCTCAAATACAAATGAAGAAAATTTGCATGTTATCAAACACCGTAAGATATATCTAATTAATTAGTAAAATACATTAGATTTAGTCTTAATAAATAAAAATAAGCAGAAGTTCAAATATTAATTGGATAAATGGCAGCAGAAAGAGGGGGCAAAAAAGCAATAATTGGCTGTAGAAAGCTGGCAAATGGCAAAAGATTTTGGCCTTAGCTGTCAACAGTTGCAAGAAGAAAGAAAGTAAGTTAGACAAGTGAATAAATTATTACCGTGTTGACACAGTGTCCCTGACTTTAGGCGATGCCAGTGAAATTCTCCACCATGATTTCTTACCATGCTCTCCAAGGTTGTTTTGATGTTTGCTAGTTTCCTCATGCTCATCTCCTTCAGCTATTATAGAAAGAAGGGAGCTAGCACCAAGAAGGGAAGAAATAGAGTAGGAAAACCCTTTGACTTGCTCAATCATGGCTCCTGATCCTCTCAATTCTCCAAATCTGAGAATGGTGCCATCCACAGGACTAACCTGAAATTAAGAAAAATATAGCCACAGAATTAGTAAAGCATTAGCAATACCTCCACCGAGACAGTATGGAAGAATGATAAGCATGAGAAGCTTGTTACCAGTTACCAGACAATGTGGGTCAGAGTCAATGGGCCGGCAGCCTTCCTTCAAAGTTCGAACAAAGAACTCCCGTAAAGAAGCATATTCTTCGAGAGGCAGAGCTGCTTCATCCAGATCTAAACAAAACAAATTCAAGTTCTTATATATTATGTAGGAAATTATTGACATTCCTGGTTGCTAAATTCTTATGGTCCCCAACAATTGAAATAATGCATCACTATCAATGACATGAATAACAAGAGGTAAGATAAGGTTTTGCATATGTACTTGAATGGAATGCCCGAGCCCACGCTCTATACACATACGGACGCAACCAGATGGGAAGCTCCTTAAAAGATTTCCTTCAGCAAGTCAGGTCAAAATATCCAACTACCTCTGAAGTAACAGTTAAAAGACGTAGCGTGACAATAGCAAGTGTACTCACCACACTTGTCAAAGAACCCCAAAGCCTAGAAATGGAGCGTAAGGGTAGCATCCTCAGAAATGTAGCCTAACATTGATAAGACCAAAGAAATTCACTTTCTAAAGATAAAAACACTTCAGCATAGCTTTCATTAGAATTTTTTTTAAAAAAAATTCTTTGCCTTCCTTCTCCCCCTCTGTGTTTTTTTTTTTTTTTTTGCATGTTAAGGAAGATGTGGCTGAGGGAAGCTACTAAGCATGGGGAAGACAACATGCAAGGAATTGCTACAAGTGCATTACTTTTACATCGGGTCGGAACTCAATTTCTAGTCCTTTCTCCCTTGCCTCTTCAACCTGCCTCCAAGAGAGGGAAAAACAGTTATGAGAGATTGATAACTTCAAAATAGTATGACGATAGTGATAATCTACTCTGAGAAAAGCATTAAAGTACTGTTAACACATAGTGCAAATTGACTGAAACAACTAAAACGTGAAGTAAATTGTTCATTTCATAATGAGCCACCACCATTATCGTCAACAAAGTTAAAATTATATTAGGTAAAATACCCTAAACTTAAAAAAGAAAATTTAACCTTCTTGTCATCATAGAGCCGACGAGCGTGGAGAACACCGAGCATAAGTAAGGTCGCCGCAGTCGCACCAGGCACCAGAAACGTATTACCTACGTGCCAACCAGAAAAGGATTGGAATCAAACATCAAACGAACCAAAGAGAAATAGAAAAGAAAATAATCACCTCCGGAGTTGCCATTGCTGCCATTGTGAGAACCGCGAGACGCAGAAGCAGTCTGGATCTTCTTGAGGGACGAAGCGAAAAATCGTCGTCGGTGGTGATGGATTACTAGCAAATTTGAAGGAAATATGGGGTCGTAGTTGTAAAACCTTAACTTCATTTTTGTCCGACGGATTGATTTGTGTTTGTTGGGGTTTTGCGGAGGGTTTCAGCGTGCAGTTGAGGATGGAGTTCAGAGATCCAAACGACGGCGCTTTATTCAAATAAAATTTCGCAATTACAATTTATCATTTCCACCTCATTAATTATATTTCATAATTTACACTTACATTACAAGAGAAGCAACTAACCATGAGTTGATAATTCGATCATAGTAGAAAAGCTAAATTTTACAAATAGAAGATACACTCCCCAATATGAGCTGAGAAATTGCATATCCAATATCTTACGTATACGAACAATTCAAGTTTTCAACATACATAATTATAGAATACGCAAATCTATTATATGTAATGTAACTTGTTTTGTATGATTACCTTTTTAGATATTCGAACCCGACATTGATGGTGATATCCGAATCCGTGCCTCACGAGGATAGCGTGCTGCATCACTCAGTAAACTCAGTATAAATCTTTTTTTAAACACTCAAAAGCTCAGAAACCAAAAACTAAATTGGGTCCACGTCCATTTGTAAACATTTTCAATGAATACATTACAATCAATAGAATTTTCATAGCCCATTTGGGGCTCACTATATCTACCAAAACACTATTTTCCAGAAATTGCGGAATACATAATTGTATAATAGTAGGAAGACACTAATGCAGACGTGGACTGATCCCGATCTCTATTCTTCATTTGACTGCTGTAGACATACTTTCGTTAGCCTAACGGAGTATTCTTCTGAATCCTGAAAAATATTTGCAAATTATTGGTGAGTTTTGCGAACTCAGTGAGTGACCATCATTGATGGCACACTCGTCAGCTAACATATACAAATCACCTAATTCACATTATCTCATTAACAATCATAATGAATCACATACACTTGATAAGGCATTTTACAAATCACATTCAACACGTAATACATTCAAAAATCATTCAATCCGTTGTACTCATTTATGTCATGCATCTTTGGTGCACATAAGACTCTCTTTCGATTTGTTACGAACATTTATAAATATTTATGTTACTAGCTAAGGTAGGACCGGTTTCTTGATAACGAGAGCATAAGTTTGTAGAATTTAATTGGACAAATATTTGTGGACATAAAATATACATTAATGTGTACGAGAATGAAACTTGTAGTTAATAAATAAGCCACGCACTTGCCAGAGGGCTTTACGTTTGTAGCTTATAAAAGGAAATTAGTTATGTCACATATGATTGAAGCAACAAGATATATTAACTTATGATTATATTGCATGCATGGTAGGTTGAATGTTAAGCTGGGCTACGTCTAAACTTATTTTCAGAAGTAAGTTTCATGCATAACTTAAAATAATTGAATTAGCGTTCCATGACATACAATTCAATGAAAAAATACATATCAATTTCTCGTGACAATGAAAGAATTGATAGATGCATGATTTCAATTGATAGCATTAAGTTTTGCCTAATCTACAAGCCTATAATATTGACTCAATCACTTCAATGATATCTTATAGAAGCTCAAGTTTGGTATTAACATTAAAAAAAATAACAGATGAAAAAATCAAATCTAAATAAATTCTAAGGTATTGAATTTATTTAGATTTGATTTTGGAAATTAATAAAAAAGTTGAGATGTCTTGTATAATATATGCAAGTAACAACAAGTTTAGTTTATTAAAAGATAGCTTATAAATTGTAAGATATCATTTTCTGGAAGTGAAAGCATGCAACCAATATTTTATATAATTTACAATAGTTCTTTAAGGAAAAGACAATTTAAATATCAAAACTTCAAACACTTCTTCAAACAATACTTTAAATTTAATATTTGAAATTAAGAAAAATTATTATCAATTCTTTATCTTTATTCTCTATTAAAGAAGACGGAAGAAATTTTAGTTAAGTTTCATTAACATAAAAAGAAGAATAAATTATTAGAGTGTATTCATTTTAATTGTATAAATTTCTAGCATATGGATTAAAAAGAATCATATTTATAATTACTCTTGCAATACTTAAAAGTCATATTTCTTTTTTATGATGATAGTTTGTGATTATTTACAAATACAAATGGTATGGTATGCTTAAAATTTAAAATCTCAATTCATGAATAGTTGTACTGTGAATAAACAACATTATCAGAAAAATCATGCATCATTCATTCAACTCCATTTAAAAAATCCAATTCCAAATTTCCAATTCAGCACAAATCACAAATCCACACAATTTGTTTTTATCTTCTAACTTCCAACAATCCAACCTATTCACAATCACAATTCACAAATGCAATTAAGCAGAAAAAAACAATTTAAAACACACCCAAAAACTTCTCTGCATATGTGGTTCGGAATTTTGGGTATGGTGGGTATGAATCTGGATCTTTTATAGATTTGACAAGTGTCAACTCTAGAAGTGTCCCTGACTTTAGGCGATGCCAGTGAAATTCTCCACCATGATTTCTTACCATGCTCTCCAAGGTTGTTTTGATGTTTGCTAGTTTCCTCATGCTCATCTCCTTCAGCTATTATAGAAAGAAGGGAGCTAGCACCAAGAAGGGAAGAAATAGAGTAGGAAAACCCTTTGACTTGCTCAATCATGGCTCCTGATCCTCTCAATTCTCCAAATCTGAGAATGGTGCCATCCACAGGACTAACCTGAAATTAAGAAAAATATAGCCACAGAATTAGTAAAGCATTAGCAATACCTCCACCGAGACAGTATGGAAGAATGATAAGCATGAGAAGCTTGTTACCAGTTACCAGACAATGTGGGTCAGAGTCAATGGGCCGGCAGCCTTCCTTCAAAGTTCGAACAAAGAACTCCCGTAAAGAAGCATATTCTTCGAGAGGCAGAGCTGCTTCATCCAGATCTAAACAAAACAAATTCAAGTTCTTATATATTATGTAGGAAATTATTGACATTCCTGGTTGCTAAATTCTTATGGTCCCCAACAATTGAAATAATGCATCACTATCAATGACATGAATAACAAGAGGTAAGATAAGGTTTTGCATATGTACTTGAATGGAATGCCCGAGCCCACGCTCTATACACATACGGACGCAACCAGATGGGAAGCTCCTTAAAAGATTTCCTTCAGCAAGTCAGGTCAAAATATCCAACTACCTCTGAAGTAACAGTTAAAAGACGTAGCGTGACAATAGCAAGTGTACTCACCACACTTGTCAAAGAACCCCAAAGCCTAGAAATGGAGCGTAAGGGTAGCATCCTCAGAAATGTAGCCTAACATTGATAAGACCAAAGAAATTCACTTTCTAAAGATAAAAACACTTCAGCATAGCTTTCATTAGAATTTTTTTTAAAAAAAATTCTTTGCCTTCCTTCTCCCCCTCTGTGTTTTTTTTTTTTTTTTTGCATGTTAAGGAAGATGTGGCTGAGGGAAGCTACTAAGCATGGGGAAGACAACATGCAAGGAATTGCTACAAGTGCATTACTTTTACATCGGGTCGGAACTCAATTTCTAGTCCTTTCTCCCTTGCCTCTTCAACCTGCCTCCAAGAGAGGGAAAAACAGTTATGAGAGATTGATAACTTCAAAATAGTATGACGATAGTGATAATCTACTCTGAGAAAAGCATTAAAGTACTGTTAACACATAGTGCAAATTGACTGAAACAACTAAAACGTGAAGTAAATTGTTCATTTCATAATGAGCCACCACCATTATCGTCAACAAAGTTAAAATTATATTAGGTAAAATACCCTAAACTTAAAAAAGAAAATTTAACCTTCTTGTCATCATAGAGCCGACGAGCGTGGAGAACACCGAGCATAAGTAAGGTCGCCGCAGTCGCACCAGGCACCAGAAACGTATTACCTACGTGCCAACCAGAAAAGGATTGGAATCAAACATCAAACGAACCAAAGAGAAATAGAAAAGAAAATAATCACCTCCGGAGTTGCCATTGCTGCCATTGTGAGAACCGCGAGACGCAGAAGCAGTCTGGATCTTCTTGAGGGACGAAGCGAAAAATCGTCGTCGGTGGTGATGGATTACTAGCAAATTTGAAGGAAATATGGGGTCGTAGTTGTAAAACCTTAACTTCATTTTTGTCCGACGGATTGATTTGTGTTTGTTGGGGTTTTGCGGAGGGTTTCAGCGTGCAGTTGAGGATGGAGTTCAGAGATCCAAACGACGGCGCTTTATTCAAATAAAATTTCGCAATTACAATTTATCATTTCCACCTCATTAATTATATTTCATAATTTACACTTACATTACAAGAGAAGCAACTAACCATGAGTTGATAATTCGATCATAGTAGAAAAGCTAAATTTTACAAATCAAAGCTACACTCCCCAATATGAACTGAGAAATTGCATATCTAAAATCTCTTACGCAGATAAACAATTCAAGCTTTCTAACATACACAATTACAAAATATGTAAATCTGTCACATGTAATATATCTCATTTTGTATGATTACCTTTTTAGATGAACATTTATAAATATACATATTACTAGCTAAGGCAGAACTTGATTTCTTGATAACGAGAGCATACGTTTGTGGAAATTAATTGGACAAATATTTGTGAACATAAAATATATATTCATATGTGTGAAAATGAAACTTGTAGTTAATAAATAAGCCACGCACTTGCCGAAGGACTTTACATTTGTAGCTTATAAAAGGAAATTAGTTATGTCACGTATGATTGAAGTAACAAGATATTAACTTATGAGTAAATTGCACACATGGTAGGTTGAATGTTAAGTTGGACTATATTTGAACTTATTTTGCACACATGGTAGGTTGAATGTTAAGTTAGGACTATATTTGAACTTTTTTTTCAAAAGTAAGTTTCATGCATAACTTAAAATAATTGAACTAGTGTTCCGTGGCATACAATTAAATGAAAAAATACATATCAATTCTTGGTGACAATGAAAGAATTGATAAATGCATGATTTCAATTGATAGCATTAAGTTCTGCCTAATCCATAAGCCTATGATATTGAATCAGTCACTTTAATGATATCTTATAGAAGCTTAAGTTTGGTATCAACAATAAGAAAAAAAAAACAAGAGATGAAATTTGACTACATTCTAAGTTATTGGATTTATTTAATTTTTTTTGGAAATTAATAAAAAAGTTGAGATGTCTTATATGATATATACCAATAACAAGGAGTTTAGTTTATTAAAAGATAGCGTATAAATTGTAAGATATCATTTTTTAGAAGTGAAAGAATGCAACCATTATTTTATATAATTTACAATAGTCCTCCAAAGAAAAGACAAATTGAATGTCAAAACTTTAAACACTTCTTTAGGCAATGCTTTAAATTTAATATTTGAAATTAAGAAAAATTATTATCAATTCTTTATCTTTATTCTTTACTAAAGAAGATGAAGAAAATTTTAGTTAAATTTCATTAACATAAAAAGAAGAAGAAATTATTAAAGTGTATTCATTTTAATTATATAAATTTCCAATACATGATCCGAAAGAATCATATTTATAATTACTCTTGCAATACTTAAATAATTTATGACTACTTACAAATGCAAATGGTATGATATGCTTAAAATTCAAAATCTCAATTCATGCATAACCATAGCATTAATGAACTAAATCATACTCCCTCCAATTCATAATAAGTGTCATTTTAGAAAAACGTACGCTTATTAAGAAAGTTAATGAAATTATAGATATACCCTTATTAATTAGCATGTGAAAGAAATTACATACTATTAAATTGTCTTGAAATTGTGATCTGAGTAATTAAGATGAAAAAGAAATTAGAGGTTAATTTTGGAAGTAAAATTATAAACATACATACAAAGTCAAGAATGACATTTATTTTGAATAATTAAAATGTATCTAAAACGATACTTATTATGAATTGGAGGGAGTAACTAACTTTGTCAGAAAAACCGTGCATCATTTATTCAACAATTCCAACTTCCAACTTCTAATAATCCCACACATTCACAATTACAATTTACAAATGTAATTAAGCCCAAAAAAAATAAAAAATAAAAAAAACACCCAAAAAATTCTCGACGTATATGGTTTAGAATTTTAGGTTGGATCAAGTATGAATTTGGATCTTTTTCAAATTTGGCAATTGTCAACTCCAAAAGCAGTGGACAGTGGACAGTGGACGGTGGACAATGGTAGAGAGTGGAGGAACCGAGGAGGACATACGGTGAAGCCTAAAAATAGTTCAATCGTGTGGTGAGTCCGTGAGTGGCGACACGTTGAGACCGGAGAGAAGGGTGAGGAGGAACCAAGGAGGACGTGCGATGTTGTTGCTATTCGCAGAGGACGTGCGGTGTCGTCATAGATAATTACATTAATTACATGCATTTTCTTTATTTCATAAATTTCTCCATTTTATTTTATCTATTTACTTCCAAAATGCTTTAATTGTATTAATTTATGCAAATATTTGGAAAAGTAATTTCTATAAACATAAAATAACTAATGAAATGTATTATTCTAAAAATTTTGATGTATCTATTAATTAAAAAGTTTCAAATTTAAATTTGAATTTGAATTTGAATTACAATTATTTTTTGCTCGAATGATTTGAATTAAGATTTGAAAATGTTAAAATTATAAATATCAATTTAATTCAACCTATTTATTTGAATTTTGGATTATTTATTTACTCTCTAAATAAATATTTTATGTGAATATCACATGGTCATTTGAGGGGAACGGATCCTCCATCTATTTTTCTTGTCCCTATATTATTTCATTGAATTTCAGTCATTTATTAATAGGAGGCTACTTAAATGAATGACTACATTTAATATTTCAAACTAGGATCAAATAAAATTGGCAGAGGATACTGGCAGTTGGCCGAGTGCCCGGTGCGTAGGATAGTATCAGCAGAAAACAGTTTATGTTCCTCTATAAATTCGCGCCAAGGTTTTAAAATGTTCTTTTAAAATTTCAGCATCCAGAAGAAAAATGGAAGACGACGGAGGAGAGAGATCAAGCATCATAATCGGCCTTATTGAGAACAGAGCCAAAGAGGTACTATTCTCTGTTTGGATTCCGAGCATTCCGAGAAAATGCTAAGTTAAACATTGGAAAGAAAATGAAGAAAGGACTACTCTGTTAGATATTCGCGTTTTCTTCGTGAGCAAATTTGAACCTCAAATCTAAATATTTTGCTCGTGATGTTTGTTTATAGGCTTTAGTTAGATACTAAAGTTGAAGTGGCTCTTGGAGGTGAATATAATGAAAACAATCATAATAATATCAGGAAGTTGTAAATTGTGCGAGTGACAGGTTGGGATGGCGGCTTTTGACTTAAGGTCAGCTTCGCTGCATCTTTCACAATACATTGAAACAAGCAGCTCGTACCAGAATACAAAGACATTGCTTCAGTTTTATGATCCAATGGTGATCATTGTTCCTCCAAACAAACTAGCTCCTGATGGCATGGTCGGAGTCTCCGAACTAGTCAATCGCTTTTATGTTTCCGTCAAGAAGGTTCGCTACCTTCTTTTTCTTGACTAAAATTTCTCTTTCTGGGTGTGGTTGTGTGGACCTCGTGTGTATTGAATTTCGTAGGTTGTAATGGCTCGTGGTTGCTTCGATGACACTAAGGTTTGTATAGGACTTCAAGTCTTCAATGGTTCAGTTATTTCGGGAAATTAAAATGCTTTTTTTTAACGACACTGTGTTTGTTGATCCTTGTTCCAGGGTGCTGTACTGATAAAAAGTCTAGCAGCGAAGGAACCTTCAGCACTTGGATTAGATACCTACTATAAGCAATATTATCTCTGCTTGGCTGCTACTGCAGCTACTATCAAATGGTATTCTTGTCACTGTACCTTACGAAGAGAAGATTTTGAACATTTTACAAGTTATTTTTAATGGTTTAATCCTTAATTATTATGGGAGCAATGAACTTAAACTCCAGAGCGCCTGATAATGCATTTGGGATTTTAAGAACCATCTACTTTTGTTATTTGGGTTATGTTATAAGCAGTCATTGACTATCAATCTGGATGCTGATTTCTTCTCGTTGGCTAAGATTTTGGTGGTTGTCATAATTGATATGCAGCTTTTGATGATGAAATAATTTTATACCATCAAACGCAAGAAACTTACAACGGCTATATACTTTGCCTGAATAACTGTATGTCTACATGTACAACTGCTGAAAAGCTCTTCAAGTTTGTTCCTACATATATTTAAAACAAGTTCCGACAAGCAGGGTTCATATGATCTAGAGAAAAACATAATACTAGTTGTATAAATGAAGTTAATTAACTCTATAAGCAAGGGATCTCTAGCAAGGACCTGACCATCATTTTGGAAGCTTATTTCTCCCTTTTCCTTTTCTCTATGCACTCTATGTTTTCTTATTTTGACCATTTCTTATCATCTTAACTTTCTTTAGAGCTTTCAGAGGCTGCCATGCATTTCCTAATAGTTCCAAAATTTGATGTCCTTGAGTAATCATTCTGCTTCTGACTGCAGGATAGAAGCAGAGAAAGGGGTCATTGTCACAAACCACTCTCTAATGGTACGTTATTTCTAATGTTATAACGTTTGCACCCCTTTTGCACACAGTGAAAATCTGTATAAAAATCTGCGGTCATCTATGACAAACATTTGCCCGCCTATCCTAGTGCAAAGGTAATAATTTGTTGGAAGCCGCACCGATCCCTATTTGAGTGGTTAATAATGTTGTATTAAGTAAAATTCTTCTCCATGTTATAATGATGTGGAAGTTGTACTCAATTGATGATCATAATCACTTAATATTTTGATGCACGGGTTTCATATCTACCATATGACTTGTACAAAGTTCAAATCTGATATATATTCCTTGAGTTAGTTGGGTTCACTTATAAGTGTTGAAAGTCGTCAGCGCATTCTGTACTTGATTGGTTAAATGGCTTCTCAGTTGCTCGTATATGATAACATCTTCCTCATGAGACTCTCTCATCTCCAGATTACTTTTAATGGGTCATTTGATCACATGAATATTGATGCCACAAGGTAAGTTTCTGTCTTTACTTTTTTCCATTCTGTTTATACTGTCAGAGTTATGTCTTTATTTCAATTGTACAAATAAAAGTTATTAGGTTTGTATAACATTTATTCACTTATTCATCTTTTTTTCCTATCTACCAAATCTGTCGTATTCTTCCTCAAGTAATTGTATGAAAGTACGTGGCAGCGTTCAAAATTTGGAAATCATTGAACCATTGCATTCGGCCCTTTGGGGCACAACCAACAAGAAACAAAGCCTATTTCAAATGTTGAAGACAACAAAAACCACTGGCGGGTATGTCAATAAACATATCTTTGGGGATGAAACATGGGAAGAGACATTGCCATTCAGTATTTAAAAGAAAGTGTTTCCATTTCATTGCGTCATTTGTGTAGTTATTTTCACACAATAACATTTCAGAGTGAGACTGACCCTGAATTGCATTCTATTTCAGGACTAGATTACTGCGTGCTAATCTGCTGCAGCCTTTAAAAGACGTTGTAACTATCAATACTCGTCTTGATTGCCTGGTCAGTTATGAACTATACAGTCTCAGAATTCTCCAGCTGTTTTAATCTGATAAGGTCTTTTTACTTGTAAACCATTTACAGTTTGACTCATCTTCAGATCCGTAAGATTGTAAAATCTGAAACAACAAAAGAAGCATACATGTCAATATTCACGAAGATTGAGTTTGTCATTGATGACTTCATTTAGGTGGATCTTCTAAAGATCATCATAGTTGTCAATCTTTTGTTCTTATGGTTGTAATTAGATTAATAGCTAATGTGACTTGGTTTCATTTTGAGAGGCTGTAGGATTTGTTTCCTGCATGTAAGGCATTATTGTTTGGCTGCATAATTGGTTTTCCCAAAGCTATGTCAAAGTTTGTGCTTCATACCTAGGTGCAGACATCATTTTGCTATTAATCTATCTGATTTCCCATAGCTGTAGAAGTTTCCAGCTTGAACACTACTTTCATGAACAGTTCTGTTTATTCACATTTAATTTGCCCCTCTTTTGCTAATTTCAGGATGAGCTGATGTGCAATGAACAGCTGTTCTTTGGACTTTCTCAGGTTCTTCGAAAATTTCCAAAAGAGATTGGTAACAGAAGGAAAAAAAAACATAATATGTTTGAAGTTGGTATCTTTTTATTGTTCTCTAACAATAAAAGAATTCCTCTTTGGTTATCCAGATAGGGTACTCTGTCATTTTTGTTTTAAGCCAAAGAAAATTACAAATGAGGTCTCGGGTGCTGATAATGCTAGAAAAAGCCAGTTGTTGATATCGAGCATTATTCTACTAAAAACTGCTTTAGATGCGTTGCCTTTACTTTCGAAGGTGAATTTTTTCAATTCAAGTAATCATATGATTTCAGTGAAGGTGAACATGTTTTAAATTACCAAAGCCTTGTAATATTGCAGGTGCTTAAGGATGCAAAAGGTTTTCTTCTTTCAAATGTTTACAGAACCATATGTGAAGATGAGAAATATCCTTCCATTAGAAAGAGGTGTGTTGCATATAACCCTACACTAGTAGCGAAGATTTAGAAGTCAAATCTAAACTTGAGCTTCTTCCTTCCACCTTGGCTGAATTTATGAGGCACAACATCTTACGATGATAAGGTTGCATCTGAACTAAAAGCCCTGTAGATCAGCCGCATTTTGGTCCACTTAAACTGTTTCATGTGCTTCGTAGCTTTGTAATTTGCAGTTTGGAAGAAACTTTTTTGTTCTATTGCAATATAGAAACGTATTGATTTCCTTCTGCATTATATTGTTGAGCTTCATTAAGGTAGAAGGCTCAAGTTTACCTCTCTAGGTAAACTTATAAGGTCTCTAATATTTATTTTCTTTCTGTTGGCATAAAATCGTGGCTGTATATAGGGTTGCTTAAGCATGTAGCCTCGATTTTTATGATGCTGCAATAAACATTAACAAGGGCTTTGACCATGATAAGACCATTTGTTCAACTGTAATCTATCTAAACTTGGATAAGTACAAAGTATTCGCCTCATTTCTTATTTTGTTTTCCTAAGAATCGTTGAGGTAATTGATGAAGATGTGCTTCATGCGCGGGTCCCTTTTGTTGCCCGAACACAGCAATGTTTTGCTGTCAAAGCTGGAATTGACGGACTTCTTGATATTGCACGGAGAACATTTTGTGACACAAGTGAAGGTTTTCTACCATCTAGTCTTATTGCCACTTTCGTATTTTACATTTTCCTTTCATTTGTTACAGTTGCTTTTTTTGTATTCTCCTCCATGTGTGACAGCTATACATAATCTTGCGAACAAGTACCGTGAAGAATTTAAGTTACCAAATTTAAAACTTCCGTTTAACAATAGACAAGGTTTTTACTTCAGCATCCCGCGGAAGGATATTCAGGGCAAACTTCCAAGCAAATTCATCCAGGTTGAAAGACTAATTATTTGCAGCAAAAAAGCTTGCTTTTTTATTTAACTTTTAAAAGTTTGTTGATCATAAATCAGGTCCTGAAACATGGAAACAACATCCATTGTTCGACTCTGGAACTTGCTTCGGTGAGTATCAATGTACATCAAATGGATATATGATTTTATTCGATTGCTGTTATAATGAGAGATTTTTGTTGATCTTTGCCCATTTGTATTTCCACAATTAAGTGCAAGTGCAAGCATTTTTCCCTTCTTGTTATCTAACAAATTGACGTAGAGTTATGTTTATTTGTCTTTTTTTTTAATGTTATGGGAGTTTTTTTCTATAGTTGGTACACATGTATGTTGATAGTAAATACTATCAAGTTGATTGCTCATCCTGACATTGGATTAAGTCTGGATGCAAATAATTTCTGAAATTGATTAGGGTTACAGCCCTTTAATACATGAGATGCACATAAAATTAAAGCTACCAAGGTTCATGATATCCGCCCAACTCAATCATCATCTAGCTGTGCTGACTTGTCTATTGCTTCTTAAGAAGCGTGGACGCGGCTCCATTTTATCATGTCCGCGTGTCGGACACGTGTCTGACACGGACACCCATAAAGAGTGCATATATATGCTTCATATTTTTTGAGGGGGCTTATAAAGTACAAAATATGTATGACCTATCAAGATATTTGAAGTCTTGAAACACATCAATCAATATATATCATATTATGAATTCTGAAATTTTTTTCTTAATTCTGAATTTTATAATATATATATATGACGTGTCCGTGTCCACCAAATTTTAGAAGTTGATGTGTCCCCGTATCCGTGTCTATGTCGTGTTGCGTGTCCGTGTCCGTGTCCGTGCTTCTTATATTCGCTTCTAATTTGCATCCCTTCCCAATTTTTCCTCCCTGATTTAGTTAGTTGATGGACAGCATTTATACTGGGTGACTGGATCTGGGATTGATGTCTAAATATTTTCCTTGATTAAAATCAGAGCATTGAAAAATGGACTGAATTTTAAAGCACTTTCGGCCAGTTGTCTGTTAAGATGTGACATTGAGGCCCCTATTTAATATATACACATTCTTTGTGTCAATGTCATGAGGACTTGTCTATTGGATGTACTTGCAAATAATTTTAATGGCTTTTCAAAAGTTTGCTCTTTTAATTTTGCTTCATTGCACTAAGTGCAGCTGAATGTCAGAAACAAGTCTGCTGCAGAGGAATGCTTTGTAAGAACAGAAGTTTGCCTTGAAGGTTGTCAACAGTTGCTTTTGTAGTAATTTTTGTGTGCTTAACCCTCTGTCTCTAGATTAAGCGTCCCATGATCTAGGCTAAGGTTAAGAATGTTCTGTAAGTATTATAATACTATGGACAAGATATGTGCTGCAATTGACTGATAAGACTTTTCTGTTGACCACCTATACTATGCAAATTAAGAAGGAAAAGTGGCTTTCTGGTGGGAATCAACAAACCCAGAAAGTATAGATTTTGACATATTTCATCCACTTGTTCACTTAATTCTCTTTCTAAGAGGTTTTGAAAAAGTAATTTTGTTGTCAAGCTACTGTGCTAGTGCTATAGTGATTTAAGATTTTTGTCACTGTGCTTCTGAAGTCTTCAGACAAACGAAATTATAGTAATTCCACTGGACATTATAGAGAAGAAAGTCTTTACTTTTTTACCAAAAAAAAAAAAAAGAAAGTCTTTACTTTATCTTGTAACCCTATGTCGATTTCCATATGGAATTTGTAATTCTGATTGAAGTTGTGTAACGTGAATGGCGATCAGCATATCATAAAGGATTTAAAAATGGATGCCAGCCATCCAGAGGATATCCTTTCTTATGACAATAATTTCTTTTTTCTCGGTTGCTGGTGTAGTATACGGTGATAATGCTAAGGCAATTGTTTATCTATATGTACTGTCTTTTAACATTCTTCATATATGTATTTATTCTGGATCACTAACTGTTATGTTCTACAATTCCAGCATTATTAGATGCCATAAGGGAGGATGTCTCGGCACTCACATTGTTAGCTGAAGTCTTATGCCTGCTAGATATGATTGTTAACTCATTTGCTCATACAATATCAACCAAGACTGTGGAGCGATATACTAGACCGGAATTTACAAGTAGGTAATTATTAATTCCTAGCACATTTCCCTTTCACGACTGAGATGACAATATGTTTCGTATGGTCACTTTCCCATAGGCAATGGTCCATTGGCAATTGATACTGGAAGACATCCTATACTGGAAAACATACACAATGAGTTTGTTGTATGTGTCTTTCTTTTTATTTTTTATTTTTATGTTTCTTTGATTTCTGTTATTTCTTTTAACAATTAGCTCTTTTTGCAGCCAAATAATATCTTTATTTCTGAAGCATCAAATATGTTAATAGTCATGGGCCCAAACATGTAAGATTTGCTCTCGTTTTGGACTTGGAAGTTTTGTTAAGCATTGCACCATTTTGATTACTTGAATCTTTAAGAACATCCGCGCGTGTTTGACTCCAGATAAGACTTCTATTTACTTTTCCTGGGCAGTGGTTGAATTGAAATTTGCCCTAAGTTTGGAGCTGAGCTTCCCTTAACCATTTCACCCTTTTCCTTTGTGGAATCTTTAAGACCATGAATTAAAGTTTGGCCCTAGATAAAAGACTTCTAACCACTTTTTGTAATAGTGCTTGAATTATCTTCTTTAATCTGGACATGATGAATAGTGAATAGTTCTGAGATCTGTTGTCCAGGATAGAACTTGAAGTGTCTGGAAAGGTTTATATTGTACAGACGTTACTGTAAACAAACGTAATACATAGATAAAACTGTGCTTTTAAGAAATAAAACAATAGGCAAAACAAGAAATGTTTAGGTTACTGCTTGTCTTTAATGACATCCTTCAATAGTTCATAAGCATTTATGCACCCACCATGCACAAAAATTGACTGGGCGTCCAGTGGAAGTGAAACACGGTAATGGCATAAATTGAACATGTACTAATACTCAGCTTAATATCTAACGGCCAATACTTTTCTTCAGGAGTGGAAAGAGTACATACCTTCAACAGGTGTGTCTTATAGTTATCCTTGCTCAAATTGGTTGTTATGTTCCTGCTCGCTTCTCAACTATAAGGGTTGTTGATCGCATATTTACGAGGATGGGTTCTATGGATAGTCTCGAGTCAAACTCCAGCACGGTATATTTTCCTGCCTTCTTTTGATAGCATATTTTAGCTTGAACTGACATCGGAACCTTTTTTCTTAAACCACTCTTTTCCTTGTTCAGTTTAAATAGACAATAGAGAAACCGATTTCTAATAATAGTTCTTCTTTAACTTGAGGGAATCAAGCTTGAAATGGATTATATCTTCTTTTTGGTAGGACTTTATAATTGAATGAACCTTGTATGATATCAGTCCTGGAAGTTAGAGACGGTAATTTTGGCCTGGTTGGAATGAGTTGACTGAACCAGATTTCAGAGTAACCCCATTAGAGTTGGAAAGAGTTGACTGAACCAGATTTCAGAATAACCCCATTAGAAATGGGGACGTGATCTTCTGTACCTTTTACCCTGCATCCGATCCGGTTGGACACTCATTGTCCGCAGCTTGAGATGCATAATGCAAATATGCTCGAATTGCTCTAAAATAACTTCCTTTGAAGCAATTAAACTAAAATAACGCTGTTTTGGAAACGGGTTGCCCCTCACACTCGAAATTGGTTTGAAGCTCTATCAAGTCAAGTTGACCCTTAACCTCATAACTAAACTAGACCATGCTTCAATTATCATTTTTAGACTCGACTTAGCTTGAACTAATTTGAACCGGTTCATTTTATCAAAATTTTAAAAAGTAATATTACTTTATTTAATAGTTGAATCGTTTTGGTCGTCGAGCTAAAAAGTGGGTCGGTCCAATCCATATCAACCCTAATAAAAGTGTACATTACCATCCGTCACAGCATTTAGTTGATATTTCTACATAAATTTTAAATATGAAATCCTAACAGAGATTGCTTTGTGTGACTTTTGGATGATTCAGTTTATGACTGAGATGAAAGAGACAGCTTTTATCATGCAGAATGTCTCCAAAAGGTAACTTTATTCATCATCAACGACTTGATTTCTTAGGAAGTAATTTCTTCTAGATAAGAGATGTCGAATAATGTTTACTTTGATGCAGAAGTCTGATTGTTATGGATGAACTTGGGAGGGCTACTTCTTCTTCTGATGGATTTGCAGTTGCCTGGAGCTGCTGTGAGCATCTTTTGTCCCTCAAAGCGTAATATCATCCTACCCATTCTCGTCTTCTACGAACTTTTCATACAAAAAAACTTGAATATATCATTAGGTTGAACAAAATTGAGAGCATATTAACAGGTGTGGTAACTTACAATTTCACTATCGTCTTCAGGTACACCATTTTCGCCACTCATATGGAGAACCTATCCGAATTGGCAACTATCTACCCTAACGTCAAGATTCTTCACTTCCATGTCGACATAAGAAACAACCGTTTAGACTTCAAGGTTGTATCTGTATTATTCTTTGCCCCACAATGGATTCTGGTTCGTCAGTTTTGAATAGGTAAGAATTTCGGTTCCGGTTTCAGTTTCAACTGAGGGATGGATCAAAGCATGTACCCCACTATGGGCTTCTATTGGCAGAGGTCGCAGGATTACCAAGTACAGTGATTGAAAAAGCTAAAGGCATCACATCCAAACATATGGCCAAGGTCATCTCCTAAGAACTTAAAACCATGTTTGGATTAATTAGGAGATAGGATTAGTTATATTATTATATTAAACTTGAGAAACTTTAATATTAAATCATAAATAAATAAAAATTAATAACTAAAGAATTAATGCTATAATAATTTTTTAAATATGAGAATTAAAATACAAAAAATTATGGATTTTTCTGTTTAATTGGTAACATGAACTTGTTGTCACCACAGGAAATAAAGCAAATGGAAGTGAATTGCAGGCAGTATAATGACATGCAGATGACATATCGTGTTGCCCAGAGATTAATGTGCTTGAAGTATTCCAATCAAGACGAGCATTGTATCAGGCATGCATTGCAAACTCTGAAAGAAAGCTATATCAACGGGACGCTATAGATTTTGCACTCCGAATTCCCAATCCCATCCATGTGTTTGATCTACTGTCCACACCAAAGAGAGCCAGAGAGGTAAAAGATAAAACACGCCTTTCTTTACTTCACTGATTCTGTTTCTAGAATTGATCTACAGTTACTACAACTTTTAGAAATCATAGTAAAATAATTTTACATAGTCGCAACCTATCTCTTTTCTTAATTACACGTTGCAAATGTTGCTGACCAACAGGATGTGACAAATTTCTAACATTTATAAGGCATTTAAGAAGTAAAAACTAAAATCAATCTACAAATTTAATAGCAAAATTTTGAACATGTCTTAGATTTGATTTAATTTAATAACTTTTATTGTTAAAAACTAATAATTTTATTAATTATTTTTTGTAAAAATTAATTTTTATAAATTAAAATAAACCAATTAATTTTCATTTCAATTATTTTAAATTTTATGAATAAAAATAATTTTTTAAATTCTTCAATTTTATTTATCTTTAATCATTCTAATACATTCAAAATTGTTAGATTGTTACTTTTAATACTTATAAATTTTTTAGATCAACGACATCAAGCAAAAATTTTGTAATATACAGGTTTACTTTTGACTAATAAAGAGGTTATTTCTAATTTTATATCAATTAATGTAGGGATAAATTAATGATTATACAATTATATGAATATCTGAATATTAATGCTCAAGATGACAAAATAAAATAAGTATACAAATAATATAAACTTATCATGGCTATTCAATAATATACATAGCAGTGCTTAGTTAAGGGCTACGAGAATAAATCAATAGGAAAAGAATAAATAGTAATGGCTTGTTATTTATTATAATTGATTGAATAATTTTTCATACCTTAGTTTTAGGTAATAATCTGTACCCTTTATATATGAGAGGAATGGTTTTAATTCCCACAAGCATTAATATTTTTTAATTTTTTAATTAAATATAATTAAACTATAATTAATTAAACTATAATTAATTAGTTAATTTTAACGTAATTAATTAAAATATAACAAATTTTTATTTTTCAATACTTTTAATTATATCTATTTTATTCTTATTATCATTCTCAACCACCCCTTAATACCATCGTTATTATTTACTATGAATTTGAAATATCATGAATTAACTATGTAAAAACAACCATCTTAATATATAATAACTAAAAATTTTGCTTAATTTACTTCAAGTAATTAATTTATCTTATTTTCATTTTCAATTAATCTATGTTTATTATCAAAGGGGAAAAGTTTCACAAGACACCTTTAACTATATTATTATAGCTACCAAATAGGCATAACAAACAGACCCAAACATAATGCAAAGTTAAATTCATCATTTGAACTGAAGTAAAGGAGTCCTCAAGTATTTCCATATCCAAAATCTTGAACCCAAAATCACAACTATCGTCTCCAAACAAAATTCAACAAGTGCTATAAGATTAAACACATCACTGAGCTCAACGGTAGCGACGAAGGGATAAAGTATTGTTTCTCTTCCAAGTTGCCCTGCGAGAAGGCCTGTTCTTGTGGAACAAGTGCCCCTTTCCATGGAGACCCCTGTACTTCTTCCCTGCAGATGTAAGGCCACGGAGCTCCCTGTGCTTGTGCACAGGGTTGCAGAGCCAGTTGATTCTTGGGTCATTGCGAATGGCATTATGTGCCACATCAACCAATATTACCTCAAAGTACTTGTAAGTTGAATCCTGTTTTGATGATTAATGTTAGCACAGGAAAGTGATGAACAAGACAGGCAATGGGACCAATATTTACAATTGAAGAAGTTAATTTTAATTTGACCCACGAACCTCGTTAATCCAGTACGAATTCAGAACCCTGAGACCTCCCAGCTTTCTACCGGCACGCTCCTCCGCGACAGACCTCTTGCTTCTCTGGAACTTAAGTTGAGTAACACCCTGGTTTGTGGGCTTACCATAAACAATACCCTTTGGTACAGGTCTCTTCCTGCCACCACGTCTAACACGAACACGATAGATCACATAACCCTGCAGCATATAAGATAAGGTCATTATGCATATATTACATGACCAGGGTAGGCCATTGGAATAGACAAGAAAACAACCCAATGTAGAATGAGCACCACAAACTGTGTGAACACAATTGGCATTAAGATAAATGAATCAAAGAAACCTTGCAATCCCGAAAATACATATCGCCAAATAAAGATCAGCAGAGTGGATAGTGAAACATGTGTTGATATTTTACACAATATTCCAGAAGAGATGTCATGATCATATGACTATCAAAGAGAAAGCAGCAAGCATGGTTGGCACAGATTGCAAGCACAAAACTTGGATTGAAATTAAAAAGATCATAGAATCGCCAATTATTTTGGATAACAATAACAAAACCATTTATTTTCTGCACAAGATAAGAAGAGCGTAAAACTTCAATTGAAAAGATGATGGAAATGGCAATCTAATGTATCGGATCAAGACAAAAGTGGACTTGGTAAAAGCAAATCCACTTGGTCAGACGATCGATTGTTGAATTAATATAGCTGGTTTAAGAAAGCATCAAATCACTGTACACAGACAATCTCCCAGAGAGAGAAGACTATGCATCAAGAAGCTGCTTAACCAGCAACAACTGAATATGAACTCTCAAACACATTGCCGTGCTTAAAATGATCGAATCATCAACTCTCACAAAACTATAGATTACTGTCACAAAATCTAACATGTGAAAACTGGTTATTTCGCTTAGAACCATCACAACCAGTACCAAACAAGTCCCAGTTCCATCAGCCATCGGGATAGAATGTGTTAAAATTCGCTTTGAAGCTTAGCAAATTCAACAGATCTGAATGCAAGTATTTCAAAATTTAACAGCATAACTCTTGATCTACCATTCAATTACTACAGAAAGATCTCACTTACAAATAACCTGAACAAAAGGTAAGATTACAATGGCAGAAATATTAGTCTTAACCTGCTTAGCCTTGTATCCGAGACGACGAGCTTTGTCAGGGCGAGTAGGATGAGTAACACGAACAATGGAAGGATGCTGACGGTACTCCCAACACCTCACCCTCTGTATAAACCTCATCACATCTGATTGCTTCTTCCTCCATAGTTCAGATACGTACTTGTAAGCCCCTGTTATTGATAGTTAAAAACCCGCTATCGAGTCAAAAATTCCAGAACGTATACTAAACGCTTCATAAACTGTGAAAAGTTTGAAATTTTCACAGAGAATGGTTTTCACAAACTCAAAAGACAACATTTCTTACGAGAAAAACAAATGAATGGTTTCACCATTTAAACAAAGTCCCGAAAAATGAAAAATAGAGGCATTTGACTACATAATGAATTGGAAAATCCAGAAGAACATATTCAAATCTTTAAAACAATAGTACAAAAGGTGCAGCCGAAAACTTTCTCAATACAATACGAGCATAGACGATAAATGAAGTGACCAAGAGAGAGAGGAAGAGAGTACCCATGGGATCAGCGTGCAGCAAATCTACGCAGTCAGTGACTAGGGTTTGCACGCAGCGAAGGAGAGAGCCTAAGCTTTTAATAATACAAAACCCTAGTCGTAGACGTCAAGCTTGGGCCGCCCGTCGTTGTCTTGAATAGGTTTCATTTTGGGCTCA
>JAOSBP010000001.1:21187036-21216139 GCA_027563825.1 Erythroxylum mucronatum | reverse complement strand
ATAATACAAAACCCTAGTCGTAGACGTCAAGCTTGGGCCGCCCGTCGTTGTCTTGAATAGGTTTCATTTTGGGCTCAACATCTGATCAGCCCAATCTCAACCATATAACTCTTATAATTAAATTTTCAAGAGTATAAAGTAATAAACCAATTACTTATTTGAATGAGTTACATGAAAAACTATTAATTTGTATTAAGTTATTAACTCAATTTATTCAATTATATCATCTATTAATAATGTTACGTGCATAAGTCTTCCTGCTTTGGTAAAGATCAGGGAAGAGTCGTCAACTACGAGCAATGACCATCGTCGAGAGCTACTTATTGGTTGGAACAAACTTCCTTGAGGTTGGGTGAAACTAAATACGGACGGAGTCACCAAAAACTCCAGCACTTCAGCCATAGCGGGTGGTCTGTTGCGTGACAGTGCCGGCGCTTGGTTAGGAGGATTCGTCCAAAACATTGATTGGTGTCCCCCAATAATGGCTGAACTTTTAGGTGTGCTCTCTGACTTTAATCTGGCTTGGTCCCTGGGATATCGTCATTTGGCGTTAGAGGCGAATTCGCGTGCAGTGACCGACATGCTTTCTTCGCCAGCGTGAGCCACATCCTTGAACCTGTTAGTGTTGGGTATCCATAAACAACTGTCCCACAATTAGGTCGTTGACATTCGGCATATTTATCGAGAAAGTAATTAAAGTGCGGACTGGCTTGCATATTATGCCGAACAGTTCTCGCTAAGACTCACTACCTTAGAACACCCACCTAGGGGATGCTTACCTCTCCTTTTAGAGGATGAATCGGGGGTCTATCATCCGAGAATTACCGTGTAATTTGTAACATTTTTAAAAAATATATATGCAACCTTTTTTTATATTTTATAAAGAAAATGTTTCTGTTATTCAAACTTGTAACTTTTTAGTCACAAAAGAGTTATTTTACAAATTGCTCAAAGGCTCACCCTTGTAGTTCACACTTATTAATGATGTACAATGTAATGTATATATACAAACTTATTGTATCAATAATTTTGTAACTTTCGATGTAAATCTATGGCAAAGTGCACATTTTGTGTTTATTTACACCATTTTTCCTTCAGCCTCTTATTTTTCTAATTGATCTTAACACATTCGTGGATGGTAGTGGATGTGTTTGCAACGAGAGGGAAGAACTTCTTTACCTTTTCAATATTGAGCAAGTCAACCATTTAAGAATGAGAGCAATAATTATGAAAGGAGACATGAGAATAATATTTTTTTGAAAATTGTAAGTAAAATTTAGTACCCCTTTGGATAGACTTTTAATTTTTTCACCACAAAAATTATTTTTAAAAAATAAGTGTTTGGTTGTAAAATTAAAAAATACTTTTTTAATAAGATATGACTTTTTTGACAGTCAAAATATAACTGTTTAAGAAGTTCAAATTTGGAGCTTCTAAAAAATGCTTTCAGATCAATTAATGAGCCTATTTTTAGTTTATTTTGTCCTTATGTTTTATACATAATTCCCACAAACTCATCTTTATATTTATTTTGAAAGTTATATAATATTATTTGACTTTTTATATGTTTTAATATTTATTTTTGATATCAATTTTACTTATGTTATAATCTAAGTAAAAGATTTGATTAGATATATTTTAATTTATGTTTTATATGATTTCAAATTATATAATAATTAATATATTGTACTTTACATATTGTTTAATATACTTTAAATAATATTTATATGTATAGATAATTTTTATTACAATTTAAATACAGTTAGAATTAAAAATATTTTTTATTTTTATGTCACCAAACAATCAAAACTCTTTCCAAAAAATTTCTTTTTTAAATAACAACCAAATATTCAATTAACTTCCTAAAATAGTTATTCTAAAAAAGAATCTATAGAAGAAACTCTCAACCAAAAATAGATCTTTCACAAAAAATATTGGCTATCTCTACTAATTGTTTAACAGTTAACCAATCATTATTTGCTAAATGAAAATTAAACAGTTTTATCAAACAAATCCATACATTTTTGTTATAACCATTCTCTGATTATAAGAAAAGATAACACAGAAAGATCCAAGAAAATATGAATAACATTTTTTATTTTTATTAAACATAATAACAATCTATTGCAAAACCAGAAAATAAAATTACAAAGGAATGAAAGCACATTGAGAATTGAATTCTCAGTCACTGACATGGAACTCTTCCAACTGTAACTAAGAAACAAAATAGAGAGAGAAGCGGAAGTTTTGCATGTGATGTTTGAAATAAAGAAGATCTCTAATCATCGGTGCTTGCGTTCCCTCTCCCTCGAAGCTCTCGAAGAATGCTTGGTGGCATCATCATGAGGTGGTGGAGGCGGAGGAGGAGATGGATCGTACCTTGAAGGCTTCCTTTTGAAGTGCCTGTCATTGTCGTCATCACTCGATTCATATTCCATCGCCGCCGCCGTACTACTCCTTCTGCCAACGCCCTTCACTGACGACGATGTTTTGTGGTCGTCATAATATCCGTTGGCCGAGGAGGACGACTTGTGATGAGCACCCCCTCCTTCACCGACTGAAGAAGAAGAGACCTTTCGCTTCTTTGCAGCAGCAGCTTCTCCTTCCGGGAAGCTAATGCGCGAGAACACGCTCGCCTTCCTCCTTTCCGCCGCGCTCATTGCCGAAGTTGTCGAAGTGGGTTTTGCGCCGGCCTCGGAAGGAGCTTTTTCTGAACGGCTGTGGTGGTGATAGTGATGCTCCCGGTCGCGTTCGTGGTGGGAATCATAGTCTCGATCACGCTCACGATCACTGCGGTCATGGTCATGGTCATGATCCTCGTGGTGGCGATCAGACTTGCGTTTGGAAGGGCGTGGGGGAGGTTCAAGGTCGCGAGGAGGACGATCAGGGGAGGGCCTCTCAGAGCGGTGACGTTGGTGACCTCCACTACTTGACGACGGTGGTGGGAGAGGCTTCTGCTACAAATGTCAGATACAGCAATTAGGACTTTTTACCCTTCGTCAGGAGCCAGTGGCCCATTTCTTTAGGCCCAAAACTAAAAAAAAAAAACGAGACAAAAAACCAATACGAATCCAAACTACAAAACACTCAAACTCCACGCACTTTTACTTTTAGCTCTCCTTCTGTATTATTCATTTTTCTACAAAACATTTTCTAAACGAAAAAGCAAATTGCAGTTTTGTCTGTTTCTTCAATGTTTTAATTTCACTGAAAAAGATTCTGAATTTTATTTTTTATCATTATTTAGCTTGAAATAGATACTGAAGTGATGGGACTGAACAGGTTTCTTCCAAGTTTTACTTGGCCATCATGGCCTCTAATCATCAGGAGCAAAACCCAATTTTGTTTTTTCTCAGTTTTTTGTTTGATCATAGAAAGTGGAATTGAAAGTTAAAGAGAAGTTTGTATTGTAGTTACGAAGTGACGCCAATTTGTTGTTGGAAGGTTTTTACTTTCTCTGTTTTTAATCCATGGAAAAGGAATAGAGAGGGCAAACATAAATAGAAACAACAGAAAGGACATACAGATTTCATGGACGAAACATCCCCACTACTGCTCACTTCCCTTCCAAAGTCTCGATCTCTGCTCATCTCCCTGTGCATGTTAATATTTGTCAGCAACTAATCCAAACCAGATGTTCTTCATTAATTCAATTCCTCAATATATATGAAACACCAACTAAACCTGACACCACCAGTGGCTGAAGATGTTCTAATAATTAATGAACCAGAAATAGCCACTGCGGGTTTAAGCGGTGGACATGAATAGTTTCAATCACAGGTATTACGATGAAGATACTGCAATGTCCTACTATTACTACTACTTCCACCACCTCTATTCATGTTGCATTGCATTTTCCAAAATCTAACCTCACCCCAGAGAAGGAAGAAACCAAGAAATATGATACTCTGCTGCAAATTATGATATAAGCAAAATCTGGCCAAATGTCAAATTATGTAACAAAAGGATGCTCTTGGTAAGATTTCTAGATGTATATTTATTTTTTAGACAGAGAAATCTCTACCCTCTTCTGCCTGCAGTGTCTTAATGACTGGAACCTCGTTTAGTTTCAGGAGGCCAGCATTATAAATGACTAGTAACAAGCATCACTCAAAGAACTTCAGAATTCAAATAATATAATAATTGTTCATTACCTTTCAGCTCGTCTCTCATTTTCACGCCGCCTCCTCATATCAGCTTTCATAGCCTCAAATTCTTCTCTACTCATTGCAGGGTGTCCAACATTCATACCCATTCCAAAATCAGCAAGATCCCTGAAAAAGATGAGCAATAGAAAATTGTAATCGAGTCCATAAAACAACTTGAAAATATTATAGGCGAACATCATATTCACCTCTGAGGGGGCATAACAGGCATCATGAAACCTTGTGAAGCAAATGGATCTGGTGGCATCATGCCCCCGAATGGCATGTCCAAAGGGTTCATCCCATAACCCATAAATGGCACAGGATTGGCATAAGGAGCCATATATCCTTCCATCCCAGGTTGCACACCAGGCCAGTAAGGATTATAGACAGCAGGTCCCATGGGCATCATATAGTTTTCAGCTGCAAGATCTTGAGAGGATTTCCATAAATCTGTGAAGCATTCAAGAATGAAGTTAGCAAATTCTACTGCCAACAACAATTACCAAGACACATAAGAAGGATGGATAAATGATTCACGTTTCATCTTTCACTGTTATAAACTGATCACAAACTCTTCTTGCAAAATACTCCAAAGAGTTTTAGAAAATCTTAGTCACAAGAGAAAAGTTAAACAGATATCTACCATTTGGAGGCATCCGAACTTTCTTCTTCTTCTTTTTCTTCCCTGCAGGGCAAATGTAAAATCAGTTATAGCACTAACAATTTGTTCTATCATAGGTTATCAAAACACACAAACAGCAGTCAGAAACTGACATATTTATGCACACAAACACATATATGTATCAAACATCAAGGTATAGCAGGCACCCACCCCCAACTCCTCATTCTCACCCCACCCAGCTAATCCTCGACAAACAGAGCAATGCTGAAAATCAACTGGTATTGTCAGTCCCAAAATTTTCCAAACTTTAGGGCTGGTGGTAAATAGTTATGTATTCTGCTAGTCCCTGAATGAAATGGCAATTTTTTTTTTCTGGATGGGAAACAACAGACTGTAAGCTGCAATATTTGACATTAATTACAGTTTTCACTCTTCAGAAAATAAATAGCAACTACTATCTATTTTTGCACCCACTAAATTTATTTTTGTCAAGATTCGAGAGGCACAACACATGAATTCCAAATATGCCTCTTAATCTTGAGTCGTCTATTGATGGACCATTAGTCATTTCATTAAAGAACTTATAAGAAGTCCACATATTACTAGGTTATTTGTATCTTGTTGGTTCTAGGATTCAACTCTCAAAAATAGAAGTATTAAGGATCAGTTTATACAAATTTTAATAGATTTGGGGTACCAGACAAGAAAACAAAGATGAAAATAATTGACAATACTAAACAAATGAAAGATTATTGCCTGCATCACCAATTGCTAGCTTTTGCTGCACCTCTTCGTCAGCCAAGGGAGCACTCCCTTGTGAAGCTGGCTCCTTCACACTTACTGATTCATGGGTAGCTTCCGATGCATCAGGTGCTCTGGTACTCTTGACTTTCTCAAATACTTGCAATGGGGCAACAACAGGATTCCCTGCATCCACTGTCTGTTTCATATTTACATTGGGAGCTTCGGCATTGCTAGGAGATGGCTTTTGCTCTCCCTTAGATGCAGCAGAATGTGTGGGTGATGGGATCTTAGGCTGTGAGCACCGTGCAGATTCCATATCTGAAAGTTTAAAAGGGAAAATAACCAGTATGATATATTGCATCAATCATAATCACACCCATGTTCACTTCACTCAGATCTCCAGAAAACAAACCTTGAACCTGAAAGGTGCTTCCTGCATTTTCAGCACTGCTGTTACCAGACTCTAAGATTCGATTAATAGTGTCCCTGAGTGTCTTATTAGGAAGAAGGTCATCTGCAAGAATATCGGTGGCCCCACAAACACAGTTTGATTTTGATATGATGTGATCCCTTATACCTGTATTAAAATGTAAATGAGGCAATCAAACGCCAGAATGTTAATGAAGTGCTACTATAAGAGCATCTTTTAGCTCTATGAAGTTCATCATAGATGAATAAATATGAGATTTTTAAAGTCCACCAATGACAGTATCATTAGAAAAGGCAACACAAAAATTGTAAGTAAAACAAAAATTTACACTAGGGAGAAGAATTAACCATTGAAATCTTCAATTAGGAAAAGCCTTTACTGTTCTCAGACGTTCAAATGACGCAAAAATGAACAAAGCAGTACATCAAACTTACACTTGTCACAAAAGCTCTTGAAACAACATTTGCTTGTTAGGACAGCATCTTTCATAACTTCCTTGCATAATGGGCAATGAAGCTCTGGGGGAAGATCACCAATAGATCTTGTGGAAGGTAGACCTTCAATTTCTTTCTCAAAAGCAGCCCTAATTACGTTTAGATTCTCATGGTTAATCTTAAAGTTTACTAGTGTCAATTAGGATTGCATGGATATAAAGTACAAGGAAATAACGGATATCAGCTCACTCATTTGGCTTCAAAACAGCAACTGCACCACTGGGCAATGCATATGAGCCATCTGGGGTTGCCATCAGCATTGACTTTGGAATACCAGTTGGAGGCTTTACTCTTTTAATATCATAATTTGGATCACCATTCGTAGGACAGTGCTGGATGAAATGCCCTGAGTTAACAAAGTGCAATAAATGAGCCCAAATCTGCAAATATATACACCAAAAAATTTCCCTTAAGCTTAAAGGGGGAGAGAGCTATAGCTTAAGTATATGCATACCTGGCACCTTGCATCTATGACATACATATCCCTGTGGAGGGGTCTTTCGCTCTAGCCCTAATCGACCTCAACAAGAGAATCATCTATATCAGTTTATCAACAAAATAGAAGTGCACCCACATAATTAAGCTAACAAGATGGTATGTATATAATTCACGACTACTAAATTAGCAGACACTAACATACACAAAAATTTACTCTGCAGTGAACAATCACCAATACATAATGTCTTGCATAGAAACAAGAGGAAAGGTATAAGAGAATCACCAAAACCACGTCCACCCATTCTTCCAGCCATTCCTCTACCGAATCCTCTACCCGGGCCAAAGCCATCAGCACCTTGTCTGCAAGCCAAATGGTATACAGCACTTAGTAATGATTTATAAGCCAAACAAAGAACGAAGGAATTAGCTAAAAATGTCATCATAGAACATAAATCTTACCTTTGCCAGTCCAAGGCTGGAGTCTCAATTAAAGCCTTAAGCTTGCTGTCTTCATCAGCCTTATTTGTAGGGGGGGCATCAGGGAGTGTATTATTAGACTGAACAGGCAATGTCTCAGGAATTGCATAGAGATCAGTCCCAAACTCATCCCATTCAAGGTCCTCGGACTAAAAATTATACAAATTTGTTAATAAAGTAAAGTTGAAACCACTTACACGGACACAGTCACAATGAAGCAATGCACTAACAGGGTAAAAGAGACACAAGCATTGAAATTTACATATTTCATTGCAGATGAATCAGCACTTGTGAAGTTAGTCTTGTCTGCTATGGTGTCTTCAATTTTACTTTCTGCCATTGGCCTGAAAAATGCAGAATTAACTCACTCATAGAAATTCCTAGTGATTCCTAGAATATGTAAACTAAGCAGCCATAGATAAAACAAGAACTCTTTGTTGATCTGGCACCACTACTACAATGTGATTTGTGTAGAGGAAAAACAATAGATAAAACAAGAACTCTTTGTTGATCTGGCACCACTACTACAATGTGATTTGTGTAGAGGAAAAACCATAGATAAAACAAGAACTCTTTGTTGATCTGGCACCACTACTACAATGTGATTTGTGTAGAGGAAAAAAGAAAGTAGCAACCATGGCCCTCATATGACCGAGAAAGATGCAAACATTTTTGACATATTGACCAAATGAGAAGTTAATAGCAGATACAAAACAATATATCCTCAATCAAATAATTCAAGTGACTGAGAATTTAGAAGTTTGAGATAGTACTCTTGCTCAGTAACAATGGGCATGCGAGGACGTCCTGGAACTCGGCGAATTAACACAGATGTATTTTTTGGGATTAACATGGCTTCGTCAAGATACTCTGAAATTGCAAAAACGACAATAAAAGGCCTATAACAACACTGCAACCTCAACAAGATTAGAAACCAAAGTGATGCTTAGCTAAGTAAAATCCCTCTGGAACTGGTTATATGCTACAAAAAAAGAGACCAGGCTAACCAGAGAAACTCAAGAAAACATCTTGTAATCACTCATTGATCGAAGTTTGGGATGAGATTTGACTCCATTAATGCCATAACGACCACTTTACAAAGTAACTTTTCTAAAGATGCACAAAAATGTAATGCCATAAATAAAGTTTAGGTCAGGCTATGTCATAAGTTTTCTTTAATGTATAGTGCTCTCTCCATTGATCCATTCTATCTGATTGTGCTAGGCTAGCATTCTAGCACAAGCTCTTGATGCAAACGCCTTGCTTTCCATAACCCCAACATACAATTACTTGACAGCAAACTTTCATCAAGCATGCTTTATATGTGCAACTTAAGTGTTAACAATACCAGAAATACATTTAGGGATTTAAGAGCTATGACACCGGTTAAAGGCAAAGCCTGAATCCCAAGTACTATTACTAGTTATCAGTAATTGACATGTGAACACTAACAACTGCAATGTAGTTTCTCAATCTATCGTGAATTCATCCCACCAAAATGATGATGTTTGAATAAAAGTTTTGATTAGCCATAGGAAACAGAACCAACCTTCATTAGTTTGAGCGTTAGTGACCACAAGGTCGAAGTCTGTACCCCTGCCCAAGTGCTTTGATTCAAAAATTTTTTCTTTCAAAGTACCAACGGATATAAATGGCCCATCCATTGGGATTGAATCATAATCTCTTGCACTCTTAAACTTGTAATACACAGCCATTGCTGTTTTGCTTTCACTAAATTTATCGATAATATAATCACAAATATCAGAATAACGGCAGATAAAAGCCCCAAATGAAACAAAATTAGCAATCAAAGGCCTCCCAATTAATAAAAAAAGAATGGCCTGATATTCAACTGAACTCGAAATATAGAAGACTATAACAACAATACAAAAGCTGATTTCTAGCTCTTTTTTCTTTTCTATTTTTTTTCTTGTATCCTCTTCAAGTACTCGAGAAAGATCAAACCAACTAATGAAGAAACTTTTCGACGCGTCTTCTCCTTCCTCTTCCTCGCAGGAACCAAAAACGTTCCAAGAAATCCGTCAACAACACAAATTTCTTCTTTGAAATAGATTTCCGCTTGAACAAAAAATCCAATCGCAAGAATTCGTTTAATTTCTGAAGCAAATCCTGCTGGTTCAAATCAGAACTTCACACATCGCAGCGAAGGCGGATGAAACCCTCAACAGTCCTCCGTCTTGTTAGAAATCTACCACCGATCAAAAACGCCCAGACCGGATTCGATAAGCCTCAGTCAAACCCTCGATCGGGAGAGATAGAGAGAGAGAGACAGAGAGAGAAATCGCGAGGTCGGAAGAATCTTCTTCGGCACCGCAAGCAATGAGATCCAAGGAGAAAACCCTAGAAGTTGGGGCTTTTCAACCTCACAAGAGAGTATGTAAAATTGAGGAACGAAGGTGAGCGACGAAACCGCGAATCATCGAGAGACGATAAAAGCTAGGGTTACGAGAGACGAAGAATAAGGATATCTTTTTGGGAAATTATTGGAGTTTGGGGTTAAGTTAAGATGATGAAGAAAAAGAGAAAAAGTTGAATGTGAGAAAAAGGAAGGGGGAAAATTTAAAGGGAGGTTATGGTCCACCGCTTCGTTTTGACGCGTTTTTTGTGGTTGGAGTTCTCCGGATGACCCCTTTGCCTTTTATACGTCATGTTACGGCCAAGCCTATTCCCATTCCTTCCCCTTTATATATATCCATAGAGAGAACTTAGAAGACGTGGATTTAAAAAGATTTAATATCTTAATATTTTCAATTTTTGTGATATAATAAAAATTTATCTTAAATTTTAGTTAAAAATAATCAATATTTTAAAAATTGTTCAAAGATAAACCGATAATAAAAAAATTTAAGATTTAAAAAATTTATTAGATTGTAAAAACTGCATAAAGTTTAAATAAAATTAAGGAAATATGATTAAAAGAGATTTTCTTTATTTATCGAAAATTTTAAAGTTTTATTTAAAATATTTTTAAATAAAAACTTATTTATTTATTTTAGCTTATAAGAATTTATTAATTTACAAAATTTGATTGATTAATCGATAAACTAAGTATTTTTAACAACAAAAATTATCAAAGTAAATTAAACCGAAAAGTTTAAAAGAACCAAAAAGTGAAATGATTCAAGACTTTACTGTTGAATTAGCGGAATCAATTAAATTTTTTAATCAATAAAAATAATGATAGAGTAAATATACATAAATATTACACTTACATCAATCAATCGAATAATACTTATATAACAATTTAATTCAAAATTGAATTAATAATTACTAAAATTATTAATCTATGTGGAATTTAATTAGTTCACAATAATTCAAGAGTTGAATTGATTAACAATATTTAATTAGTCTATGTCTAATATTTATGCTATGTATATTTCGTTATTAGTTTTTAACCAAAGTTTAAGGCAATTAATTTTTTAAAAAAATTGAAAAAATTTAAAGATTAAAAAATTCAAAAAATTCAAAAATCATATTAAAAGTTTTTCTTTTTACCTTATTTTTATGTCTAAAACAAAAGATATTAGTGTAAAGACACAAAATTCTTTGTATAACTTTAAAATTTACAATTTTTAAAAGTCTTAATTTTTGTAATTTCCAAGTTTTCTTAAACACATCTTTTAGACTTTTATATAACACCGAACATGCAAGTGATATAAACATCTCGTAAGGATCATTCAAATATTACTCCTATGGATTTAACACAACTTTTAAATTTAATTTAAACTGATTAAAATTTTCATAAATTAATAGTTTATTTTAATTATCTTAAATTATTGGTTTAAATTAAATTTAATTAATTAAAGTTGAAGTTGAGTCAATAAACTAAATTGCAAAGTTTTTATAAAATTATTTAAACAATATGTGAGCCTTGAATCTTTTATGTAAGATATTATCATATTATTACGATCTTACTTTTAAAATATTTAGTAATATTAAAATTTTAAACTTTTTATTAATTTATTCAAATTATTTTAATAAAATTATTATAAATTTAGGACAATTAAATGATAAATTTTAATAAAAATAATATGACAAGTGGTTTTTTAATACAATAAATTTGAGGTTTAAATTTTCTAATATTCTTATAACAAATTAAAATAATAAAAAATATTTTTTGAAATGAAAGCAAAATAAAAAGTTTATCCTTTACCCTTTTTTATTTCAATCATAATTAATTTGCAATCAATTAGTTACTTCTCCAATCATCATACCTCTCAAAAGCAAGAACATTGTCTTACTTGTATTTTCTTTCTCAATAATCTAATATAAAAGATTATGTTTGAAGACTAAAATTGGATCAAGGGTTGAAGAAACTTATGGATATATTATAACTTGTAATATTGTAGAATTAGTTCTCTAATATTAGAGAAGTTGAATAATTAATCTATTGTTTAGAATAGTTAATCGACATAAATTACAAAAGTGTGTATTATAATGTATAATACTATAATGTTATAAAATTTTGCATTATAATGTATCATTTCAACAAAATGAAACAAAATTACATAAAATAATTTAATTTAATTTCATAATAAAAAGATAATGATTAAAATTTCAACCACTTTAACCTTGAAAACCTTAATCCATTCAAATTTTCGATTTGATTTATTAGAAACTGATCAATTTATTAATTAATCAGCCAATTTTTATAAATTAATAAAATTTTATTAATTAAAATAAATCAATTAAATTTCAAATAGAATGAGAATAATCTTTTTCAATCATATTTTAAATTCTTTAATTTTATTTAATTTATAGCTGATTTTATAACGATCCAAAACCGAGTTGAATCTTTTAAATTTTAAACTTCTTATTTTACGAGTTTAACTTCTAATCCGTCTTTTAAAACATTGTAAAAAAGAGTTAATTAAGAAATGTTATCATATAGGATATTCTACCAAAGATTACACACATATTGCAGTAACTCACCTGTCACATGTATAAAATTACCATGTGAGACTTCCTAGAAAAGCAAAAGGCAAAAACGGAAAGCGAAAGAAAAGGGTGTTATATATCGGTCAAGATTAAAGAGGATACAATCACAACGTATGCGAGGAAAAAAAAGAAACCTATCTGCATCAAGAACTTTGGATTTTCTCTCATGTTTGGGGATGTTACTGCCCTGAAAAGAAAACACATTTGCTTTGTTACTCATGAACTTTAGCTTATGCTCTCTCTCAAATCACAAGCAAAACTGAAATGGGAACTTCCAATATAGAGCATGGAAGAAGAGGGAACAGATTGCTCAGATGTTCGACGAATCGAAAAACGAAAAGACACACGAAGGCGAAACTGATATCTTAGATGGCATTCCATGTGAGGAACCATACCTAGCAATTCGTTGGGAAAATCTTTGAAAGGGCAAACTCTGGATGAATACAATGCCAGGTCCAGTAAGAGTTGCTGTTACTAAATTGTCACCCTATCATTTCAAAGACATGTTTGAGAATAGTCAGTTCATTCAACCTGGGAAAGTTCAGTATCCAAAGCATGTGCAACACTAAATGCTCAGTGCTAGGGTCATTTCGGGCTCAGAAATTAAGAAGCTACATTTGTGTGATCATTGATAGCCTTAACACCTCCAAAACAAGCAAACAGACTTAATTTTGCTTGTAATTCTGAATTCAAGGAGCAAATAAAGAAAGAAATGTAGAAAAAACCTTGAAGTGGTAAGACAAAAGAATAAAAGAAGCAACTTACCCCAAAGACTGCCTTCCGCATGGGACCATTGTGTTTAAGTTGGACACTAACTGTGGTATTAATGGCGACAATACAAGAAACATCCACACATAATACCTCACCCACCTCTAGATTTTTCTGTACAACTAGAGAAACAGAAAATCGTGAAAATCATAGAATTAGTATTAGAAGGGATAGATCCAAAAATTAGTGTATTATGAGAAGAACACATCCAGGAAGCTAATGTACTCAAGAACAAAAACACAAGGCTGACATAATAAAGTGTGGGGAAATAGTAGGCGGTGATACTGGGCCAGAACTAGAAATGGGGTAAGAAGATAAAAGCATGACAATTAACACGTCAGAACTTACGACAGGCCACTTGGACTCAATTTTAAACTAGTTAAGACTGGTTCTTTTCACACCATTTTTGGTTTAGTGAAAGGAACATGTCAGCTGGCCTAAAGACAAACTTGAACTGGACATGGCAAAATAAAACACACAAAACTGACCTCAAGAGGCAGCTATTTATAACCTATTATATTCTCTTCGGAACTTTAGACAGATACCAACTTCACACAGGGGCTAAATATGAGTCCTTCCAAGATGTGAGAAGAGGCTTACCAGATCCACCAGCAAGAATAAATACAAGGCCCTGTCCAGATACCCTCTGTCTCAAAACTCCCTGTCAATGAGATGGCATATTCATAAGTAAATTCATGAGCTTGAAACAAAAAGAATTAAGATTTTTAACGGAATATAACTACAGCTTGAGCGATAAATGACAGTTGGCAAACAAATTAAAACTGGAAAGAAATTTGTAAAGGCAGGAAATGTTATTGCGAGGATTCTGGATCTAACCTCTGCAGTAGTTAGTTGGTTACGTGCTCTCTGATCAACTGTATTACTAACTTTCACATTGCTGATAGAGCAAAGAAATGTATCTGGCTAAACATTAGATGAGGAAGTCACATTTAGTGCATGCTGTAACATCTAGAGCTTACAAAAGCAGAAGACATAACATTTTAACCAACGAACCAAAATTGCAAACTGTACCTGGCATAAAATCTCTCCACAAAACATTGCCAAATCAATCTGGAAACAAATAGAAAAATTAGAAACACCATAACCAATAACTAATCATACTAACTTCAGCATCTTGTTAACTCAATTAAGCAACAAAAATAATAAAATGCATTCTGTTTTCTGTACAGGTTATAGTATTTGTAGGAAAACAAACCGGAAGAATTCTAGCCAGATAAGGCGCAGCTACTCCAACAAATCCATCATTCGAACCTGAATTCCTAAGGACAACACTGGTAACGGTCTTGCCAAAGAGCCAGTGCCATATACCTACTTCATTTTCTGGGATGAAGATGTTCTCCATTTCAATGGAACCAGACATGAAGCACATGGAACCTAAAGTTTTCATGTCCCAAAAGTGAAATTTTAGACTTGAAAGACAAGGCATTATACCAACTAGCTGTAAAGCATACATAGGTTGCATCAGCCATGAGATAACCTACTTGTTATGAACTTACCCGGTCTTGCAGTGACCTGTTCTTGTGATTTCAACATTATCTGATCATGCAACAACCAGCAGAGAGATGGATTTAGGAAAGCAGGCGTTAAGGAGTAGCAGCATAAAGCTTCAAAAAATCAGTTGCTCGTACCTGAACAACCTGGGCTTCACCACCCAAAATCTGAAAAGGTGTTATAGTATCTTGCTGACTCTGCAAGACAATCTTGTCATTATCTTTTAGGGTATTTAATACCACTAAGCTGTAAATATACTTTAAAAGGGATTGTGCAACTCAGAAGGAAACACAAGTCATCAATACTTGATGGAATTGGACACCGTTACAAACATGAGACAACTTCAGAAGTAACAATGTAAAATACTACTAGGTCGAAGTTGCAAGCATCAATATCATTCATGATATATAATTCTTGCAGTGAAAGTACAAGATCTAGCAAAGCACTAAATCAATTAGCTGCCGCAAAGGGTTTACGAAAAGTGAGACAAACAGTTGTCACAGAATCGGAGAAAGTGATCACATCTTATCAGATCTGCTTTTGTTGCAGTAATGAACACCATTGATTCTAATACCACAATCAGGACACTTTTCCAAGATATAATCGCTCAGCTCATTCACTCACATCTCTAATCCCAGAATAAAGCAACCCGCATTTCCTCATATTGCGTTCCTCTCCACATCTATACGAAGCCACGTATATACACACAAGTAATGTTAACAGCTATTAAAGCTGAATAAAGTCAACTATTTCCATCTAAGCTCATCTGTAAGAGTGGAAAATTCATGTTCTTGCTTCTTATCTGTTGTCCCTGCTCCTAAATCATTCTCAACTCTCCCTTGGCTACGCCATTCTGATTTCAAGTAATTTCTCACATCCGTCAAGAGCCAAAAAGAACGTTTTAAATAGCTCATTCTAAATCAAAACCTAAACCTAACAATCCAATTGTCGTCCAAACACACCAAATAATTCCCAAATAAATGAAAAAGAAAAAGAGTGAGGCAGAGAGTAACCTGGTAAACATAAGGTTGAAGCGGAGTAGAGAAAAAAGGTGCCGCCATGGCTTAGCGAACTGACAAGAGCAAAGATCCACACACACAACTTCAAATGAATTAATTAGGTTTTAGTTTTACAATCACTTGAAGGCCTCCATCGAGTATTTAGAAAGAAAAAGAAAAACCAACAAACTGGTCCGGTAGAGGGAGTGTTGCTCGTGGATCGACGAAGAGGTTGAAGCGAATTATGTAAGGAGCATTTGATTTTCCGATAATACCCTTGGTAATTTCTGTATTTCTGCTTCACTTGACCGGGTCTGACAGTGGCATGTTCGTCTAATCGGAGCTTAAATTTGTCTGGAGTTTCCCGTGTCTCTTTTTTGGCGGAGGATGGAGGAGTAGACTCGCTGTATGATTCGTTGGATGGTTTACACGTGGAAAGTTTGATGATTTGGCGACGGATCATTGGCTGAAGGGTCCTTCTCGACGTGTTCTCAAAATACGGAGAGGAATAAAGATCTAAAAAGAAAAGTGAAACATCGAAAGTGAAAGTGTAATTACTAATTAGATATGTTTTTTATTAGAAAATTTTAATAGAGAATTTAATTTTATTATTATATTATATTTTCTTATTAAAAATTAAATTACAAATAATACATTTTTAATAAATTTTTTTTAATTTTATTATTATATGAATTTTTATAAAGGTACTATAATGTAAGAACTTTTCTAAAATTTGATAATGTTAAGTTAAATTTAAATTATATAATTAATAAGTGTATGTTAGTCTTTAAATTAAATTAAATTTATTATAAACGTATTTTATATACAAATAGTAAAAACGTTGACCTTATTTTAACTGTATCAAAATTTTTGTTTCAATTACTCTGTTTTAACCTTGTTCTATTAAATCTCATCCATACATTTATACGGGGTCCACATAAATGTGTGAATAAGATTTAATGGAACATGATGAGAATATCATAACCGAAACAGGAGATCTGATCCCTATTTAAACATAAATTATTTGGAGTTGAATTTTTAATTTTTGTTCTTATATTGAAACTTTGTTATACTATATTTTTTACTTCTTGAATTAAGGATATTCCCTCCGACCACAAAAATTTAAATCACTAAGGCCTGATTTGGTAATAAGTAATAAAAGAATCAAACTAAGAAAATAAAATTGGAAATAAAAAGTAGGAATTAAAATAAGAATGAAATTATTAATTACGACTATTTAGTACGAGATTAAATTAAATTATTATTTATACTAATATCTGATATCAAATATTAAGAATGATAATAATAAAAATTTGACTCATATTTAATTATTAAATAATTTAATTTGTAAATAAATAATTAAAATATATTGTGTACATTGTAAATAATTATTCTAATTATTTGATGATTTATAAAATTATTAATTTTTAAATAATCATAATAGTTTTTGATAAGAAAAAAATATCAATGAAATAAAATAAAATAAATGTTAAATAAATTAATATAAATATCATAATATGTAATTTTAACAATAATAATCGAATAAGAATTAATGTCTTTTAGATGTTTTAATATATTTTGATAATATAATAATAATATATAATATTTTAAAAATGAAACAAAGTAAAGAGGTTCAAATAAAAATATCAATAAAATAAAATAATTAATAAATTAATTAATATAAAAATTATAATATGTGATTTTGATAATAATATTATGATAGAAATTAAAATCTTCATAATGTATTAATATATTTTAATAATAACTTGACAATATTATAACAATATCAAATGTTTTAAAATTTTGACTAAAAGTTAAATTTGCAAAGTAAAAAATTTAAAGTTTAAAAAATTAAACTAATATTATTAGACTGTTATAAAATTAATTGAAGATTAAAAAAATTTAAAATATAATTGAAAGAAATTTTCAATAAAATTTAAAATTAAGTAAAAAATTGTTAAATAAAAATTAATTGATTTATTTTTAATTTATAAGAAATTTATTAATTTATGAATATCAATCAATTAATTAATTTTTAATAACAAAAATGATTTAAATAATTCTAATTAAAAAGTTAAATTTTAACCCAAAAAATTGGGCAAAAACTAAAAAATTGAACGGGTGAACCGGCTAAATTTTTTAATCTGTCCGAACATTGACCTTAAAACCAGGCGCAGACAGCTGTATTACCAACTCCCCTTGTCCGTTTCAGTCCAAACCACCATTTTTTACGGGCGATTCAGACTACTATATCCTTTCCAATCCTGTCTGTTCGTTTCACTACGTAAATTCTCCGCCCGATCCGAAGCCGGAGGTACTGTTTTTATGTATAATCTCTGATTGATGATCCCTTTGGTTCTGTTCATCTGTGTCCAATTTTATTTATCCAATTAAGAGAAGAAGAAGCTAATTTGATGAGTGATAGTTTAGGAAGTTTTGATGCTCACGCCCAATACGAGGAATATATATTTAGAAGGAGACAAGGCTAGGAACTTGTAATCTACTTACGAGATTGGCTGTTCTTACTTGTGTTGTTGTTGTACTGTCTTTATATGTTTGAGAAGTGGAAATATGAAGCTTGGACACAAGTTAACTGTTCAGTGGAAATATGAAGCTTGGACACAAGTTAACTGTTCACACGTACGAATTTGTTGTTGACAGTTAACCTTGGCGAAGTCTTGAGAATTGTCTTGTGAATTCTTAGTTTGTTGTTGTCTGGCTTCGGGATTTAGAATTTAAGGTGCTTTTTTCTTGTGGGGTTTAAGGGTTCGAGTTGTTGTATCTTGTTCTTCTTGCAATTGAAGTTTTGAAGGTTTTCAGGATCAGAAGAAACTGATGCAAATCCACCTAAAAATATACCATAGAGAATTCATGAACTATCGATACAAGGACAGATTTCCTTGCTAATGGTAGTGTTTTAGTGATTGAAAAAGGTGAAGTGTTGTGGAATGATGAGATGGCGCAGTTACTGTGGCATGTAGCTGAGAGCCTGAGGAGAGAATTATTACGGAGTTGTGTGTGGAATAAAATAGATTGGAGGAAGCTGTTTCTTGTAGCTGCGACATTGACATTAGTTGGAATTTTGGTTCCAAGTTTTGCATTTCCTAATCAGCTGACAACATGGTTCCTTTCTTCCCATCCCCCGGCTTGTTCCTCCATATCCCTGAATGGTAGCATGCATTTAGAGCAGAGTTTTACAGAGGCAAAAGTTGAAGAGTTTAGTCAGGTTTCAACTACTCCTGGCATTCCACTTAATTTCCTGAATGGTAGCAAGCATTTAGAGAAGAGTTCTACCAAGACAAAAGTTGAAGAGTTTAGTCAGGTTTCAACTACACCTGGCATTCCTCTTAATTCTACTGTTCCATCTGGGGACAAAAATGTTTCCATCTCTGAACAAGGAAATTCTGTATCTAAAAGGAGAAGGAAACAGATCATCGGAAATGATGAGTGGAACAAGTTATTTCCTCCTCTCAGTCCTCATGTTCAGGTAGAATTGTTGAGAATTTATGTATACCTCTTAGTTTCTTGTAAATGAACATCGTACAGAGTTTTTAGCACTGAACATGTTTCTTCATGATACAAAATTCAGAGAAACATTCTGTCCTTGTCACCTAATGCTGCTTTGGCGTATGCTAAAAAGGAGATTGAGCATGCCACCATTGTTACTGATGATCCTTATCTATTTGCTCCTATATTTCGGAATGTTTCCGTTTTCAAGAGGTAAATTGATAACACTTCTTTCCTTGCTTCATCGTACTTATTGATGAACTCTATTTTCATAAAATTTCAAGTGCAACTATCAATAAGTTGAAAAATGATTATGGTGTTGACTGCACATTTGGAGTTAAAATGAACACGACAAATTGGAGCTGATTTTGGGAAAGAATATTATGAAAGAAATTGGATAATGCATTCATATTAAGGTTTCTGGTAGTTCCATATGTGGACGAAGTAAGAAAAAGTTACATATAAAGGTACTATGCAGATCAGATGAATAGACTAGTGTTATAGAAGACTCATCTCTTGAATAAGAAAGATAGCTAGAGTATGGTTAGGTGAAGAGGAATAAAAATGAGTAGAAAAGTAGCGGAAAGGAATTAAGAAAAGTTACTACACTCTGAGCTGATTGGTTTCACATAATCTGGTTGTTCTTTTACATGTATTACAAAGTTATATCAAACTTTATAATAAAAATTAGCAATTAAATTTGAGAAAGAATAACTACATTGAAATTCCATGTAGTTGACATTCACAATCCGATCATCAATTAATAGTTGAAGATTCATGATTACTTATTCTCTTAATAATTAGCCAGTTGGAGGTTCTCTTTCCCTGGTCCTTATTGAGAATTAAACATCATTTGATTTATTACTTCTTGCAAAAGATTTAATACACCTAGTGGCTTACAGTAATGTAGCAAAAAGTTGGAGAGTAATCTATAAGCATGTTAATAGTCTCTAAATATTAGCTTATTCATCCCTTATTGGGATCATGGGTCATTGGTTTAATTGTGGTGCTAATCATAAATGATTTGGCATGTCTTTTGGATCACATCCTACTTGAATTTCAGGAGCTATGAGTTGATGGAAATGATTCTTAAAGTCTACATCTATAGGGATGGACGTAGGCCCATCTTTCATAAACCTCATCTCAATGGAATTTATGCTTCTGAAGGATGGTTTATGAAGTTTATGGAGGCAAACAAGAAGTTTGTCACAAAGAATCCGGAAAAGGCGCATTTGTTTTACCTTCCATACAGTGCCCGCCAGCTGCAATCAGAACTTTATGTGCCAAATTCACATGATTTGAGACCACTATCAATCTTCATAAAAGACTATGTGAACATGATTGCTGGAAAATATCCTTTCTGGAACCGAACACATGGGAGAGACCATTTTCTTGTTGCTTGCCATGATTGGGTGTGTTAACTTTTTTTTGTTTTTGGATAGGTTAACCTTTTTTCATGTCAGGTTGTTTGGATAAACCCAGTTTAATCTTTTAATTTACAACTTTTTAGATTCAGTAGAAACAATGTTAGATGTGCATATGGTGTTGTTGATCTTGAATACTTTATGCAGAAACAAGCACACACAAATACCTTTTATGTGTGATTGTCTGTACAGGAGCCCCATCCATTATCTGCGTCTTGCATGTCTTAGGTTATGATGATCATCTTTGAGGTCTAATTTTACATATGAGATCAAAACTGTTCTAAGGAAATACTTAAAATATCTGTGACAACAAATCTTGACTATAGATTCTTGCTACCTTAGCTGCTTGGCTCACAATTCTGATTCGAGTGGGTTTGTTGCTGATTCCCTTCAAACTACTTGTATGATGTTGATCTAGAATTGTCTTGAGGTAAAAAACACACGGATGTTCACACATCCAAGTAGAGAGATTTACGTATTTTCATCTATAGTTTCTTTCATGTTTAACTGTATTTTTGATAATCTAGAAATTTAGCCTCTTGAATGCCATTCAAGCTGCTTATTTCATCTCTTCTATTTTAACCTTTTTCAGGGCCCATATACATTGACCATGCATGAGGAACTAACAAAAAATGCAATAAAAGCTCTATGTAATGCTGATTTGTCTGAAGGTGTTTTTGTTGCTCGGAAGGATGTTTCCTTGCCAGAAACCACTATTAGCATTCCAAGGAGACCGCATAGAAATGTTGGAGGTGGACTATCAGTATCAAAACGCCCAATCCTTGCTTTCTTTTCTGGCCACATGCATGGAAGGGTCCGCCCAAATCTTATGAAATACTGGCACAATAAAGACGAGGACATGAAAATTTATGGACCTCTACCCAGTAGTATATCCCGGAAGATGAGTTATGTCCAGCACATGAAATCTAGCAGATTTTGCATATGCCCAAGGGGTTATGAAGTGAATAGCCCCCGCATTGTGGAGGCCATATATTATGAATGTGTTCCAGTCATCATTGCAGACAACTTTGTCCTTCCATTTGATGAAATATTAGACTGGAGTGCGTTTTCCATTGTTGTTCCTGAAAAGGATATCCCAAAACTTAAGGAGATTCTAATGGCAATTCCACTAGAGAAATATCTCACATTGCTAACGAATCTTAAGATGGTGCAGAAACATTTTCTTTGGAACCCCAGACCAGTCGAGTATGATTTATTCCATATGATTCTGCACTCCATTTGGTTTAGTAGGGTCAACCAAATTCAAATTTCTCAGTCATAGTAACTCAGTTTGGTGTTTTACATTTTAAATGATGCACCAATGCACATCTGACTTTGGACTAGAATTTGAATGGATCAAAGCAGTGTGACGGGGATTTTCAGATAAGAGGAAAATTCATTGCTTTGAGCTGGTTTGGTGTTCAACATGTAAGTACTTTGAAGCTAGAAACAGGCAATGATAGTTGTTGGGAACAAGATTCGTCTGAAGGATATCTCTCTATGTAGGTATGTCGTGAAATGTAGCTATGAATTATTTTCAACTGGAACCATCCGCATCTTCTTATTGCCAACATGAGATCAATTGTCACTATCCCCTACATTTAGTCCCACAATGAAAGTGAATCTTTAATGTAGAAGAATGTCCTAACTAGTCTCAGTAAAGTTACTCTTTGTGCATTCATTGGAGAATGAATAGTATTTTGATCTGGCTCAAATAACTGTTTATTGTTACTGAATATGATGTGAGATACTTACTACCATTCACGTGTTACATTTCATGACTATTGATTGTTATTGTTTTCTGCTGCAGGGAATGTAAAAGAGCAGCCTTTGTACCATACCTTTGTAGTTCTTTAAGACACTATGTGCAGTCATGGATAGCCCTGTATTTTCATTCAAACACATACAGATAGACTTACTGTTCCATGCACGGACTCTTTCATGTTCGCAAGGAAACTTGTTTGACATCGGGACATTCATTTAGAATCTGGTAAGAATGCGATGGCTTGAATTTGAGCATTATGAGACAAATATATTCAAACTTTTACTTTGTTCCAACTTGCCACTCCATTTGAGATGGTCTGATGCATGTATAAACAGCTTGGCTTCTTACTCCAAACAAATTTTTAGTTATAATAGCTCAATTTTAGGAGAAAACAAGCTTGATTATATATTAGCTACAAGTGAAATTTGTATGAGTATCTCATTCTGCATTTGTTGTGCCTACATAAGCTTGTCATCCTCCGATATTCAACATTCCAATTTTTAAACACTGCGTTAGTGAGTTGGCTACTTCATGTCAAATGATTATATACTTTCAAAATGTTTGCAGTTTCTTCTTTGATGTTCAACTAAGTATTTCTCCTTATAAAATGAATAGTTCACACAAGTTGAAGTACAATTTTAACCTGAAAAGTCAAAGTTAGGATTTAGGTTCGACTCGACCAATTGTTAAGCCTAATGAAAAGTATTGACTCTTCCAGCAGAACAGAGTCCAACATTCGAATGAACATCAGCCAACCACATACAGTAGTCAATAGACTGGAGTTGTAGAAGGTATACCTTATTCTGTGAGGAGCAGAACACTTCTTATTGCAGTCCATACAAAATTAGTCAATTATGCTCATCTCTTCTCGTTGAGCATTTGATCCTGGATCAAGTTGAAAAAACTTGTTCACCCACTCCGAAACATAGCATGTTTCAGCTGAGAAGTCAAAGAAGTTACTCATGTCAAGGTTATCTTCTGAGCTCTCTATTTCTTCAGTAACCATATGTTGAGGAGGCTGGGTACTGTCATGTCTCTCTTGAGGTACACCCTCTTGCTTAGTAGTTGAAGAAGCTACTATTGTTTCCTTGTGATTTATTTCCTTGCTCAAATGAGAATTCCAGTAGTTCTTGATTTCATTGTCTGTTCTTCCTGGTAACCTCCCGGCAATGAGCGACCACCTATCAATAGTACGGTAAAAAACTTGAAAGAGTTGGTCAAAGTATCAAATCAACCAAAAACCTGTAGCATCTATGCTATTAGACCTACCTATTGCCTAGTAGTTTATGAAGACGAATAATCAAATCCTCTTCGTCAGGGGATATGTTGCCTCTCTTGATGTTAGGCCTCAAATAGTTCAACCATCTCAATCTGCAACTCTTCCCACATCGATTTAAACCTGAGAAAAATAGAATGAGAAAAATATTGAAAACCCACCAATCCTTTTAGTGCTTAGATGCTTGTGGAGTGCACAAAAAAAAGAGAATCTGCTAAACTGGATTCGAGATTTTCTCTGCATGATAAGCTCAGAAACTTGCAGAGAACGTGCAAGTAACCTGCTTTAATGGCGACTGTTTTCCACCTCTTAGCACCATGAACTTCAATACACTCGGACAGTTTTCTATCTTCCTCTACTGTCCAAGCTCCTCTGTTAACCCTTTTAGCTGGTGCATCATTGTTCTCGGGAGCCATGAGAGGAGAAGGAGGAGGTAAGGAAAATAGGAAAGTATTAAAAGTTCAGTTGTAATAGTATGATCTATATATATACTATAGCTTAGTTTATATATACTAGCTAGTACTAGCAGAGACAAATACACAAAAGAGAGAAAGAGGTGAGGATATGGATGTCTTGTAGGGCTAAATGGAAAGGAATGCTGAATGATTTGATATCTGTAACCTTAGCAACTAGGGAAGGAAGAAGACTTGAGAGCCAACTAACAGTTTTAGGTCAATGGGCAGTACGCGTGGTGAGTGTGGAAGTAAGAGAAGTAACGATATAGATTGTTTTAAAGTTGAAGTTTCTTGAATCTTGAAACTTAATTATATAATAATATGTTTATCTTATGATTTAAATAAATTACCTAAATTTAGAATATAAATTAATTTAAATAAATTATTTAATAAATTAACCCTTAATTAACATTTTAAAGATCATTTAATGGATCACTTAAATAATTTTCTAATAAATTATTTATCATAAGTAGGTGAAATTTTTTCTATAATTAAAAAAACTACTTATTTCATCTTTCAACTTTCAAGTTAAATCAGGATTTAACTTTTTTTAAAAATTTGTTCGTTGAAAATTTATAAGTGAAATAAAAATAAAAATAAATAATTTATAAATGTATTAAAAAAGAATTATTATGCTTAAATTTTTAAATCTAACGTAATATCTCTAAAACATACTTGGTGTGCAAAACTTTATGCTTTATTAGAGTACAGGGAGGATCATTAATGCATGTAGTTTTTTTTTGTATTTTTGTAAAGATGTTTTTACGATTTGAACTTGTGACTTCATGATTATAAAAAAAATAATTTTACCAGTTATTCCAACACTTACCAAAAATAATATTTCTAATTATATACTAAATAGGGTAAGACTCTGTAGTGTTAAATAGATTTGGTGCACTAATAATTTGAAGGGCTAAGACTAGTTTAATAAAGATTAAACCTCAATTAAACCAGAGAAAATAATAGTAACACAAATTTGGTACCATAAGAAAAAAATAATTTGGTGAAATTATTTTTGCTTAATCATCATATAAAACTCATCGTTTTACATTAATTACAGGGAACGCAAACTCCGAAAATATTATATCACCAACAGTTGTATCAATTGTAGAAGATAAGAAGTACACTTATAGGCAACTAATCTCATTGACTTTAGCACCAACTTTAGTGTCACTTAGTTGATGCCTGGATGAGCTGGACTAATTTTACACGTCCAATTTTCTGTTTTAATTACCTGTTATAATTTTGTTTTATTAAATTTTATTTATATATTTATGTGGGGTTTATACAAATGTGTGAATAAAATTTAATTAAACATGATAAGAATACTATAACCAAAATAGGAAATCTGATCTCCTAATTTTATTACTCATTTATGATACCCATTTTTAATTAAAAACAATTTATTAAGTTTTTTAGGGTGAAACTTGAAAATAAATTAAAATTTATAACGTCTACATTTTAAGTTAATATAATTTGTAAATAATTTTACTTTTTCTTTTTAAAAAAACTACTTACTGTTAGAGACATTAGAATTGCAAAGGTCAAACTTTGATTTGCATTCTAAGTTTCTAACCCTTTTGAAAAGCTGACAGTCAATTTATGCCATTATTATTATATTTTATTATTTTAAAACGGTATTAATGATATTTTTAAACTCAAATGAAATTGGTTTTCTTAAATTTTAATAATTCAACTATCAATTTTAGCCTACGTAATTTTCCAATTATACAATTTCATAATATTTCACTATTCTACAAACAAAGTTTAAATAATAACAACACTCGGTTGAAATCTCACTGACATGTGAAATCTAGAGAGTTGTAACGGTACACAATCTTACTCCTAATTAATAGAGACAAACAAAATTTAATTAGATTTACTATTATTTTTAGTATCACTTTAATGTATAATAAATATTAATTTGATAATATTACAGTGTAAAATAAGTGCAAAACATTAATCTAACTGTATTGATTTTTTTTTCCAATGACAAATTGAAAAACAATTTCAAGCTATTGACTAAACGGACAACAAAATAATTCTTTTTCCAAATGTGAGAGTAATTTAAAAGAGAATGACCAACTATATATTGATTTATATTTTACATTGAATTAATTAATTGTAGATGTTACGATATAATTAGTTATAGTTTTAGTTATATAATAAAAATATTAATTTGATGTGACTCTTTACGTTAAAAAAACTTAATATTATGTTTTTTAAAATGTATATTAATATTATAAAATTAAAAAATTTAAAAAGTTTAATTAATTCCTTTATTATATTCTTCCAAACTTTATCGCAAAAAAAAAACCAACTTTAAAAACACATAGAACAAAGTAGAGGGTAAAGTGGAGGACAATACTGTCATTAGGCAAATAACTAACCTTAAAAACTTCTGTTATGGAACTTTTAGAAATTAGCTTATTGAAGTTAAATAAATTACCCAATAAACCATTTACCAAACACATTAATAACTTTTTAAGATGATCTACAAGCTACAAAATAGCTAATAAGTTGTTTGCTAGACACCACTTATATATTATCTTTAAAATGTTTGTAGTCGTTATTTTATTAAGACTGGACATTAATAGAGCTAAAAAACTAACACACATTGTAGTTATTTTTTATAAAAAATTATTAAATCTCATAGACTAAAATATAAAATTACTTAAGCAAATGCATATAGCTTATTGGGTAATAAGTTTATTTAAGTGGCCTAATTTAGAAAATACAATTTATGAGTATTTGTGGATTTCTCGTTATGATAATTGTACAATTAATCATAACTCATAAGACTTGATATTACCGAAGTATTTCAGTTACTAAATTTTTATGTTGCTTATAACTATTTAAAATAGATAAATTAGCAATATAGTTAGATATAATATCAATTATATGAAAATAGTTATTAATTAATAGTGATTTAAAAAATACTTTCACCGAAACGAAATGAGATTTAAAAATGATGTTTTCAAATATCAAATATAAACTAATTACTAATTAAAATAACGAATATGATTTGATTTAAATAAAATAGACGTTAATTTTATATTATATATTCAATTAGAATATTATATGACAAAAGATTAAATTATATGTTATAACTATACATAAATATATTAAGTCAAACTAAATTGACAGTGATCATAAAATATTACTAAACTTTAGTTTTTTTATAAATTATTTAATTAAAAATTAAAGATAAATTAAAAGAAAATTTAATTTATCTAGTTTTAATCAAAAACTATAATTATAATTTATGATCATTGTCAACATATTAACAACATAACGAGTCACACATACAAACAAATTTAACAAGAAAATTACTTTGAATTAAATTGTTATTAATTTTAAAATTTGAAAAACTTCAAGAATCAGATATAAAATATTTGATTTATTAAAATTTAATTATAATTATAATTAAATTAGATTTTAATTATAATTAATAGTTTATTTTTATTGTAAAAAATATGATTGTTTTTTTATAAACATGAAAAAGACATTAAGATAAGATAAGATAACAACCTTGTCTTTTTATTCCATCCGACTTGTAACGACGAAGGAGCAACTGGGAATCCTCAACGTATCTTCATGTCGCCTATACAAAGGTCATAAGAGATAAGGAAAAAACGACACTTGCTTAGTCTTCTTAGCGATGGCTCAACTCTCAGACAAGGAACTTGAGGATGTTAGAAGAAGAGTGGCCTCCATTGCCAACCATTTGAGCACCCCATTTTCGGCTGCCAACAGCTCATTTGTACTTTGCAACACTTCTTCCGTGAATGACAGCTACCATAGAATCCATGGTGAAGTCTCTGGGAAGGAAGTTGCTTGGAGAAGTATTCTTGATGAGTCTGGCAAGGAGTTCACCGACATCATCTATGAAAAAGCCGTTGGTGAAGGGATTGCCAAGGTTAAGTTTCTTCATATGCTTTATATTAATGCCAAGGTTAGCCTGGTTTTAGTACTTTTCAACTACATTGTGGATTGGTAAGACTGCAAGTTGGGAAATTGAAACGATTATGTTGATGGGTTCTTTCTCTTTTCCTCTCAGATTACGATTAATAGGCCAGAAAAAAGGAATGCCTTCCGTCCACAGACGATTAAGGAGATGAGTCGTGCGTTTAATGATGCTAGGGATGATAGTTCTGTGGGGGTAGTCATACTCACAGGGAAGGTAGGTTTTCTTGTTTCAAATTCACTATATTACTACTTTTATTTCTTAAAATAGGAGGCTTAAAGTGAAATTACATGTGAACTTTATCATCTGTTATTAACGACTTGGTACATGAGTGTTTCATTTATGAGTAGTAAGTTGGATAGTGTGAGAAAATGTTTTCTTTATCTTTACTATAAGGAGGGCTTTTGTTGGAGTCCAAATCTTCTGTCCAATATTATTCTGTATTATTCTATCTCATGGAATCTCAGCCATTTATTTGCGGGTCCTATGCGGAACCTACATAAATAAATGACTGAGATTTATTGGACACAATAAGACACCATAATATTAGACAAAGGATCTGGACTCCTTTTGTTGATTTGTTCTTTTGAAACAAAATGATGCTGTAGGGTACAAATGCCTTCTGTAGTGGTGGGGATCAATCATTACGGACCAAGGATGGCTACGCTGATAGTAATGATATCAGTCGCCTTAATGTTCTAGACTTGCAGGTGCTCTTAATATAATCTATCAATGTAATTGTCTGCATTTGTGTTAAGAAATGCCAAGTAGAATGGTATTTAGGACTTAACATGTTAGTGCCTACATTCATTCTTGGGTGCACTTTGATACTTACTCATGACATGATTTCATCTGTATTTTACTTGTAATGATTTTCATAGTTCTAATCTTGAAGAAATTGGTTTAATTTTAGTAATTTATTTCTTTCTCTATCGATAGTAATTCTATATTCATCTTGCAGGCCCAGATTCGACGTCTTCCCAAACCAGTAATAGCAATGGTATACTCTGTTGGTTTTGAGCAAACGACAAAAACAAATATAAAAGGGAAACTGAATATTTTCTCATTCAAGCTTAAAAAACGACGACTCCAGTACAATGCTTAAATAACCTTAAGAAT